>RXID01014920.1:0-159702 GCA_005019695.1 Trichopus zeylanicus subsp. travancoricus
TAGAATTTGGACTTATTGATAAATAAAATATTCAAGTGGTCTATTTTTAAATATATAAATATAAAACTTGTAATTTGAAATTTTAAAACCTTCAATATCTTTTTTATAAAATTTAATTTTAAAAATGATTAAAATTTAGACTTATTTATAAAAAAAATATTCAAGGGGTCTATTTTGTAAATGTACATATATGAAACTTGTAATTTCAAATTTTAAGTTTTAAAACCTTCAATGTCTTTTTTATAAAATTTTATTTAAAAGATGATAAAATTTTGAACTTATTTATAAATAAAAATATTCACGGGATCTATTTGTAAATATACAAATACTAAATTTGTAATTCAAAATTTTAATTTTTAAAATTTCAATATTGTGAAATTTTATTAAAAAATTGATAAAAATTGGACTTATTTATAAATAAAATATTTGAAGGGTCTATTTATAAATATAGAAAATATTGAACTTGTTTTTAAAATTTAAGTTTAATACTATTCAACTCTTTTGGTTAAAATTTTTTTTTAACTTCCAAATTTCGACTTAGTTATCAATAAAAAAAAATTCATAGACTTATTTGTAAATTCACAAATATAAGATGTTAAATTAAAATTTCTTATGGTAGGGTTTATTTGTAAAATATTTAAAATATTAACGTCCTTTTTATAAATTTTTGTATAAAAAATATTAACATTTGGACTTTTTTATAAATACAAAAAAATTTCAAGGGTTTTATTTGTAAATATACAAATATTAGGGTTTATTTATATAATATTTGAAATATTTCAGCTCCTTTATAAATATTTTTTTGAAAAATATTAACATTTGGACTTTTTTATAAATAAAAATATTTCAAGAGTTTATTTGTAAATGTTTTGGGAGAAAAAGTGGGAGTGAGAAAATAAGTTTTTAGGGGTTTAATTGTAAAAGTAACGGAGGGTAAAATTAGAATTTTTTTTAAAAAATTTGATTAAATAACAATAGGGGGGTGTAGGTAAATATTTTGAAAAGGAGATGGTGTGGATAATTACGAAAATTACAGGCGGTTATACGTAATTAGAGCTAATTATAGGCCCTAAATTTAAATTTAAAATTAATATTAAAATATAAAAAATAATATAGTTAAATTTTTAGTATTTAAATTTTATTTTAACTAGTAAATGATTTAAATTTTTTTAAATTTTTATAACTTTGAATATATTATTTATTAAAATTTGTATAAATAAATATAAAAATAATATAGTAATTTATTTTTTAAAATAACGTACAAATAATTTAACTAATTTTTAAATATTTAAATAATAGGATAATTTTAATTCGAATTTCGAATAAAACGCGCTTTTGAATTTCATTTATTTTCTGAAGTAAACAAAAGGAAAAAAAATTTGCATTTACTGGAGAGAAGTTCCAGCTGAAGCTATTCAGAGGTTTGCACAAGCAAAGAACTTCATCATGAGAATGGAAAGTGGATTCTCACAAGTAGAACAACAAAAACAGTTGAGCAGTTCAAGAGCTTACCGAACGAGGAACAAGAATATGAAATGCTCAAAGAGATGAACTCCTGAATTATACTCTTTTGCTGCAGAAATGATTTGAGATGAACTTCTCATGTCAATTGGAGAAGAATCAACGAGGTTTCAGAGAAATTTTATGATGTTGATTGTCGACTAATCGACTTCGAGATGACCAAAAAATCAGCTAAACACTTCACATTCAAAATTTAATTTTGACATATCCATCTGCTACATTTTGACACAGTCGCGGTGCTTTCATGCGAGAACAGATCCTTCACGGAAGACGCGAATGAAACCAGTCGCAGACAGAGAGAGTCGCAGCAACGGGACTGGTTTTGGTTCAGCCGGATCAACCGACCGAACCGAGACGGTTCGATTTTAGTCGAACCAACCAAATAATACGATCTGATTTTATTCGTTGTTGGTTTAGTTTTCGCTTTTCTGCCCGAATCGACCGAATGACTCGGTCGGTTAAACCATATCCGGCTTTTGCAAAAAAATTCGATGCATAACTGCAATTATTTGAACACAAAGGTTTCTATTGTAATTTGAAAACGTATTGAACTTTTATGCAAAATCTCGCAGTATAGACACGTGCAATTAATTGGCCGTGGATTTTAACAACTCAGCAGCGATAGGTGTAATCTTAACCGTTAAACCTAGGGTTTTAGAATCCTATTAATTCGGCAAAACACAAATTTTTCCTCCCTTTGTCGCCGGCGGCGAGTCGAAGAGCTCTCGTCCACCAGTCAAGGGGTTTTGCTCGTAATCGATCGAATAGTATCGTTGGATCTCTTGCTTTTGCTGGTATGCTACGCTCGATCCTCTTCACTCTTTTTTAAAGATTTTTATGGATGAAATCTTTGATAGGATGATATATCGCATGTTGTTTGATTTGTTCCAGTCAGTTTTCAAGAATTTTTATTTTGTTTTGGGGTACTCGGTTGATTTATTGATAAGATCACGAGCCGTGTGTTGTGTTGATTTTGGATGTCGTCGATTGTTTTTTGGAATTTGATTCCTTCTCGATAGAATTAGATGTGGTTCAGCTTTTGAATTTAGTACACGCACGAAAGAAAATCTTATTTTGACTAAGCAGAAATGTGATTTCTTAATGCTTCAGAATGAGGATGCATGGTCTGCTAATTATTGTGTTGATTTTGTGTTCTTCTGTTTTCAGTTTTTGCCTGGTAGATCATATGCTGATAATGGGAATTTGTGGTTGTTGCTTTTAATTTTTATCATAGGCATTCTTCTGCATCCAATTAACTGAAAAAAAAAATAAGTAGGTGATAATTTTTCCTCTTGGAGTTCCTCTTTGCAATAATTCATATATGAGTGTCACTTATCATGTTCTAGTTATGCTGTAACTAATTGGATTCAGGATATGCTATCATTGATCATCTGATTTTAAGATTTTTATTCATGAAATCTTTGTTCAACCAATAGATTATGTTATGTAGTGTGGTAGATTTGGTTCGTTACACCGTTTGATTCGGGATCAGGATCGTAATCAAGATCAAGACTAATAAATCACTTCTGTAAACTAATAATTTTTTATCAAAATTAATCCTACAATAATTTAAAGTTCAAAAAATTATTTACTTTTTTATAATAATTTAATTTAATTGCGGTGTAAAATAAGTAATATTAATTATGTAAGAAAAAAATAATTATGAAAAATGCTGAATCTGATCTTGATCCCAAATTAAACGGTGCCTTGAGTTCCCCAGATTATATTTCTTTACTTTGTTGAGTTGGCTTGTTCTTTGAATACATGAAGCAGGTTACATCATTGTTGGTGGTAAAGGGATTAACTGCCAAAATGGTCCAATACAATTTCAAGAAAATAACAGTTGTCCCATCTGGGAAGGACTTTATTGACATCATCCTCTCACGAACCCAGCGGCAAACCCCAACTGTGGTGCACAAGGGATATGCTATTTCTCGATTGCGTTCATTCTACATGCGCAAGGTCAAGTTCACCCAGCAGAACTTCCATGAGAAGCTCACTACAATCATTGAAGAATTTCCCAGATTGGATGACATCCATCCATTCTATGGTGATCTTCTGCATGTTCTTTACAACAAGGACCACTACAAGCTTGCCCTTGGCCAAATTAACACAGCAAGGAACATCATCAAGAAGATTTCAAATGACTATATTAGGCTGCTCAAGTATGGGGATTCTCTCTATAGGTGCAAGTGTTTGAAGGTTGCTGCACTTGGTAGAATGTGCACTGTGATAAAGCGCATCAGTCCTAGCTTGGCTTACTTGGAGCAGATAAGACAACACATGGCCAGGCTTCCTTCCATAGACCCTAACATGAGAACTATATTGATTTGTGGGTACCCCAATGTGGGAAAAAGTTCTTTTATAAACAAAATCACAAGGGCTGATGTGGATGTCCAGCCATATGCCTTCACCACTAAGTCACTGTTTGTTGGGCATACTGATTATAAATATCTCCGCTATCAAGTGATAGACACACCCGGTATCCTGGATCGCCCCTTTGAGGACCGGAACATTATAGAAATGTGTAGCATCACTGCTCTTGCTCACTTGAAGGCAGCAGTTCTTTTTTTTTTGGATATTTCAGGATCATGTGGGTACACAATTGGGCAACAGGCAGCACTCTTCCACAGCATCAAGTCACTTTTTATGAACAAACCATTGCTTATTGTTTGTAACAAGATAGATCTGCAGCCCTTGGAAGCACTTCCAGAGGAGGATGTGAAGTTAGTTATGGAGATGAAGGCAGAGGCACTGAAAACTGTAACTGCCCAAGGAGGGGAGTGCAATGATGGAGGCTTGTTATTACCTATGAGCACCTTGACAGATGAAGGGGTGATCACTGTGAAAAATGCTGCTTGTGAGAGGTTATTGGATCAAAGGGTGGAGATGAAGATGAAATCAAAAAAGATAAATGATTGTTTGAATCGGTTCCATGTTGCAATGCCTAAGCCACGAGATACAAAAGAGCGGCCTCCTTGTATTCCCCAGGCTGTTTTGGATTCTCGAGCAAGAGAGAATACAGAAGCTAAGGAAAAGAAGAAGCTTGAGAAGGATCTCGAAAATGAAAATGGGGGTGCTGGGGTTTATTCTGCGAGCCTCAAAAAGCATTACATATTGGCTAATGATTCATGGAAAGAGGATATCATGCCTGAAATTTTAGATGGGCACAATGTTTATGATTTCATGGATCCTGACATATTACAAAGGTTGAAAGAGTTGGAAAGAGAAGAGGGTCTTCACCTCAAGACAGAGGCTGAAGAAGATGCTTTTGAAAGTGATGAACTAGAATTGACCCCTGAGGAGCAGGAAGCATTGGCTGAGATCAGGAAAAAGAAGAGTTTGCTCATCCAGGAGCATAGGATGAAAAAGAGCACTGCTGAAAGCCGCCCCACTGTTCCAAGAAAGTTTGATAAAGACAGGAAATTTACTACTGGTAGAATGGGAAGACAGCTTTCTTCCTTGGGGTTGGATCCTTCTGCAGCCATCAATCGTGCGCGGAGCAGGTCTGTCTCGAGGAGAGGTCGCAAAAGAGAGAGATCAGTGGCTGGAGATGATGGCGAAGCCATGGACATTGATGCTGCGCACTCCAACAAGAAGCTGCGGGCCAGGTCAAGGTCCCGGTCTCAATCACGACCTCCTAGTGAAGTTTCTCCTGGAGAAGGGTTCAGGGACTCAGCTCAGAAGCTGAAGGCACTCAAGATAGCAAAGAAGGCTGTGAAGATAAGGAACAAGGATGCTCGTCGTGGAGAGGCAGACAGAGTCATTCCTAACATGAAGCCAAAACACTTGTTTTCTGGAAAGCGTTCAATTGGAAAGACCACTCGGCGCTAAAGTATGTATTTCCCAAAAGACTTTGTTGTTTACTCATGTACCTTCATCATTGTATTTTACCTGACACCTCCATGCATGTGTTGCAGGATCTGGTTCTTCTGCAAGCTTGTATTCTCATTCTCTGCGGCATATTATGGTGCTGTTTGTTATGGGTTGAAGGAGTTTGAGCATACCCAAGTTTTGAGTACCTTATCAATTATAGTGAATTATAAGTTTACTCGGTGCTTCAGATTCTGCTTCTTATATATTTTGTAGTGTCCTTCTGAGTTTTGTATGACAATGAGTCTCTGATTATGCATCATACATTGCAAGATTCTATGTTATCTTCATTTAAGAACCTTTCTGGTGAAGATTATGCGAGTTTGTGCCATATTTTTTGCTTGTCATATGTTTCAGGTTTCTCATCTGTTCTTCAAGTACGATCATCAGTTTGATTCTGGGACTTCATCTTCCGGTTGCAGGTGAGTCTGAGGGCCAAGTCCAGATCTGAATATCTATATGTAGAAAAAGTCTGATATGGATGCCCACCCGATGCGTTCCACAATTCGCACAGCATGGGAGCTCTGATTTACTGAAATTGATAGTACTTTGGATTGTATCAAGTATCAATTTGATTTTAGGTCTGCCTGTTCTGTGCAAGGTTCCACCTAATTTCAGCTTGTTAATTTCTGACCCATGGAGTGGAGTGGCTGATATGCCTAGACCTTGTCCTAGTTTTTGGCATGGTGGCAGTACTTTGGAAAAAAGGAGTGGCAGACTGCTCTGCGATCACAGGCATATGTCTAAATCTACAGCCCAAGTTGGCAGGTGAACCTTCCACAAACCCTAGACATACTTTGTCCATGTCTACAACCTGTCTGTTGTAGATTATGTGAATTTCTCTTATTTATTTTTAGATTTTAAGCATTGCTCGTGTCAGTGAATGGAAGTGCTAGATTTGTGTTTTTTCTTAGCTTTTTCCCTGTTGACGTTGATTTTTAGTTTCTTTGCATGTTGACTGACAAAAAATGTATTGATTGGCTAGGCTGAAATTATTAAGAAATTAAGAAAATGTTTATGATTGAATGTATTTCTTCTTTTGTTTGTTGGTCTTTGAAGATTTCGTCTGCAGAAATATAGAGTTCTAGCTCATGCTATAAGAATGATTTGGTCAATATCTCGGTCTTTGTTGGGATGCCATCATGGGAGGAATTTGGAGAGTACGCCGAGAAGGCCAAGACTCTTCCTGAGAACACCACCAATGCGAACAAGCCGGTCCTGTACGGGCTTTACAAGCAAGCTATTGTTGGACCGGTTAACATAAGTATGACCAGATTTAGTAGCAATAACATTTAGTTGGTTAAAAGTGAGGACCAAGATTTTAAGTTTGAAAACCGGTAACTTTTTGTCGTTTTGGTCGATTAAAAAATTTTATATTTTTGATCGAAATTTGAAGTCCTGGTCAAGGCTTTAACATTCTTTACGGCACACATGTACAAAGCATAATTAGTTGTAGATAATTGCTCTTTTCAAGCTCATGAACGCAATGTGTATACATTTGTTCTTTTTGTACAATATTTATAGCAGATTGTGCTAAGTAGGGATGAGCAAAACTGATAAATTATACCAATTGTACATCACAAATTTTAGAATTGAAAGTAAATTTTTGATTTCGGTTCTAAATTGGTCTTAAAGTGGTTTTAAAATTGATATACTGATTTCCCAAACTATTAATTTTAAGATCTAAATTCTACATTATAACACTTTAAAAATAAAATATAATTTATAACATAATATTTTTATGATATTTTTTAAGACTATAATTTTAGTGAAGATTAAGAAAGATATTACAAAATTATAAATATGGAATTAAATTTTAATACATAGTAATGTATATTTTATATATATATACTTATTTAAAATTTGTACGATTTCAATTCACCAATTTTTCGTAAACAGTACAATTGAAATTGAAATCGATTTTGTGGTTTTACACAAATTGAGAATTAGAACTGTATTGATTTAGTTTGAAAACCAATTTTTTGATAAGATTTTCCATTAATATAGTGCAATATATGAATTATTTATTTATTTTTTTTGCTAAACCTTAACGCTGAATGTATCATTCTAGTGATTTTTATGTTGGATTCTAATCTTGGTTGCAACTAATGGATTTTATTGTGCATTGAATTTGGGTTTGCATCTGCAGGTCGTCCTGGTGTGTTTAACCAGAGGGACAGAGCTAAGCGGGATGCCTGGAAAGCCGTTGAAGGTTTCGAAGCTCGTGCATTGCGACTTTGATTTTTTGGTGAAGCAATTGCAAGAAGCTGCTGGCTGCTGCATAGAGTACGAAACCTTGTTCTTCTTGGTACCTAGGGACACTACACAAAGAACATAGCACTGAAAGGCTTACATATTTTAGGCCAGCTCTTTGAATTTTCGAAATTAGCAGCTGACAATCAGAGCTATGAAGAGGCGATCCCAAGCATCGGACGAGGACAATCTGATCCTAATTTTTTTTTTTTTAATTTTGAGAGATTATGTCGCAAAAAAATTAATAGAAGAACTTAACAAATGGGTTTGTGGGATACTCATTGCTCTAAAGGATTTTAATCTGAGATAATTTGGCCATATCAATTTATTGATTTACTCTGTAAACCAAAATTCATATCAATCCAAATGCAGTGTTAATCACATCCAAATGCTCCACTTAACCCACCAAAAGGTTGTCTATTACTATAAGAATGGTATTTCTTTTTTCTTTTTAGAATTTTTGACAATTCTATAGTGAAATATGATACCATATGTACACTGCAAAGGTATATTCTCTTACAGAGAAAAATATTCTCAAAAATTATTTGTAGTGACATATGGTGATAAGGTGTAAGAACAAAAAATATAACCAAATACTCGCCCAATAATTTCTCAAGCAAATACACAATAAAAATAGAGACTAGTTTAGTTCACTGAGTCTTATAGCGAAGTATTGAATTTGATCCTTTACTCACTTCTAAACCATTGAGTGTACATGGTGGGGTTATTTATAGCCTGAACGTAGTTAATATCAGCGTATTAAAAGTCATGTAATTAGTTACACATGGAAAGCATTTGATATCAATGTATTAACAGGCAGGCAGTTCACTCACTAGAGAACCCTGAGTTGTGCAAGGAAGGCAGCGCACAGCTCAAGAGAAGCTCTGGCCCATTGACTCTCTGCAAGTCCAGGAGATACTTCTCCTCTCTCGTCTTGTAAAGCTACAAAATTTTGAAATCATATTAGCATAACCTCAGTAATTGAAGATGAAAGCAGCTCGGGATATAATTAACAGAAACAGTGAAAAACAAAAAACATTTGAGCGGTAAAACAGAATTGCTGGGCAGAAGAGGAGCAACATAATCAGGCACATAAAAACTGTATCATACAAATATCTCTTGCATGTCTCTTGCATCGAAACTCATTGCATAATCAGGCACATTTGGATGAAATATGCATGTTTTCTAGGAGAAACATGCAAAGTTAAAATTATCAGCATCATAAAAACTAAAATATACATTCATAAGGAAAATTAATATGCATGGCTTTCTTCTTAAAGCAATGTGCACAAATGGGAAAGAGGAAAAGACGTGCCTGAAGTTCGAACTTGACTACATTTGTGGGACTTCCAGCTGCATCAGTTACAATAATGGCAGATTCATCACTGAAGCTATTGTTGGAATGAAGATGATTACTTTGCATAATCTCTGATTGACCACGGAACCATCTGCACTTCATATTGTAATGCCCTATTTTTTTCCAGCAAACATTCAACTCTTGCAGAGCTTTAAGAACCTCAGTCATGATCTCATGGGGATAAGCTCAAGGCTGCCAAATCCAATATATGGCTCTTTTGGTGAAATATATCAAATGAAACTAGACCAAATAAGTACAAACAAGGTTAAATTAAATAACCTGAAGCCCAAGTGCCCATTTCTTCTCAACAGGAAAATGAGGCCTCATACCAATTCCCTTAGAATCAATATATCCTCCTAGACGGTTTAATGTAGCCGGAGTTTCAGATGGATGGAAACAAGAAAGATTACAATTCTACAGCAACAAACATTCACAATTTTTCATTTTTGTCAGATAAGGTTGGTTACCAATGTACAGTATTGCAGGATTTGCTAGAGCAAAAATAAAAAGTTTCTAGGACATCAAAACATACCATAGTTTCTTGGAGTTCTGTGCCAAGATAACCACTAGTTGCATGGAACCGATTGTCCAAAAGTAGATAGTACGTCACAGTTCCCTAATTTAGGGACATAAAATTCACAAGAGATTTGACAAAAATAAAGGCTCAACAGAAAACTTCAATTTTCATGAGATACCTCATCTTGTATTCAGTTGCGAAGAGATTCGACAAGATGATTATGGTCAAAACCCATCTTTACTACCTCCTGAAGAAGAATGTCCTCATCAATCTGCAACACTTACAGTGCAAGAAACTAATTATGCACGAATACACCATAATGGATAGATATAACTAATGTTGTAGAAGCACAACTACACATTTTATAACCAGATACAATAGAAGTGCAGTACAAAGCAACACCAATAGCATTTGATAAACCACAAATAGCAATTAACAGCATACAGATAAAGTGTAAATCAATTATGACAATGAACTAATTTATTAATCATCACCACAAAGGTAATCACAAATCCATACAATATATATATATATATATATTACACAATGCGGTGTGCTCTTGAACAAACAACAAAAGTGTAAGATGATTAAGGTTAATATTCCTGGAATTAAAAGCTTCATGCCAAACCAGATAGCACTCCTATTTCACTATTGACAAAAAAATAACTTCTAATTTTGAGGTTAAAAAGAGAAAAATTAGACCATAAGCATAAGAAAACAATGGTAAATGCATCTTAACTAATGTTACTAAAAACAAAAGCATATAATATTGTCCTTTGAATTTTGATAATGGTCAAATTAATATTTAACAAGTTTCTTAAATTTTGATAATATTTAAGATTTGCAATGATTATCCAAACTTGAAATGACTGAATCTCGAGATTAAAACTTGAAAACAAAGACTCGAATATAAAAAAGATGATAAATTGGATATAAAACTTAAAAATCAAGTTGAGAACTTAAAAAATGTTCAAAATGTTATATCGATTCCGAACTCATCAATTTAGATTTTCATTTGTCTTAATCAAGTCAAAGATTTGTCTTTAAAATTGTTTTGTTTAAAGCACATATTGCGTAAGACTCTATAGGAATTTCATTACTATAATATTGTTATAGTACTGTTATAGTCATACTGCAGTGTTAGACATTTGATTTACAATCGGACATCCGACATATATTTTGGTCCAACAAATGAGATGTTTGGTATAAAATCAAACAGCCGATAGAATTTTAAGTTAACTTTATAAAATTACAAGCGGAGTAACGAATGTGCCTTCATCCTAAGAAAACGACATTTACAGTTTGCAAGTAGATGTAAAAATTTGGTTTCGTTTTTATAAACAACATCATTAGTGGAGTGATTCGAGTCCCCAAAAGTAAAACAGAAGCCGTAAAATAAACATGGTTGGTTACTGAATCACATAAAAATCACAGCGCATTTTTCATTATTTTTATTTGCATTATTGCACTCGTGATTAATTGAGAATTGATTCAATTTGATTGGAATTTAAATGTAATTATCTTGGTATTTATATTAAGGTTCGATCATATTTATAATTGTAATTTGTATTTTATTTTTTATTTCGAATTTTTCTTTTAAAAGTTGCCATATAGGCCAACATTTAATTGACAAATAAAAATATGAAGGTTACTTTTAAAATATAGGATAATTTATTGATGAGTTCAAGTAATTGATATGGCCATGTATTATGACCATGAAAGGTGTAACATAATACTAAATGCTGATCTCCAAAAAATTAATGTCTTGTAGTAGCCAATGGAATAAAAAACTAGCAAAATGTATCAAATTATTTTTCTCCTCTTATCTTGGAATAAAAGGAGAAAAAAGCATTTTGGGTTGCAAAATGTATTAAGTCAAAGCATTAACAATTATAATCTAAATTCTCTTCATTAAGATATATAATGACTTCTGTTTAAAAATAGAGTAAAAAACTAACATTATATTTGCGGTTAAACAAGATGGAAAATCAAATTAACAAACAACTGACCTTTTAGCTTGTTGCATCGTATCTGGTGAAGGCACAGCGAGATAGCGAGGCAGGTGCGCTTGGAACCAGGGATGCTGACAAATTTCGGGGATGGTCATCCGTTTTATAAGATCAACAACAAGCATCCTGGGAATCAAGTCCCGAGCACTAGCAGACAAATGACTCAAAAGTGTATAAATACCACCCTATTGAACATGGTATTTGAGAATTAAATGAAGGAATTTGCAATCACTGTTGAATAAGCGAAAAAATATTTTGATATTTCACATACCTTTATTTTCTTGAACAGATTGGGAATGTTCTCATCATCAATGGGAAGTGTGCCACATAGAAGAGCATAAAGGATAACTCCACAACTCCAAATATCAACCTCAGGCCCAGCATACAGCTTACCAGATATCACCTTAAAAAGGAAACCTTGGGACAAAAGTGCATTTCAAATTTTATGTTAAACTTTCTATTTGAAAATTCCAACAAAAAAGTAAAAATAATTCAAAATAATAATATTAGATAATAACACATGAACATCATCATATTGAAATATTTATAGGATACCTCAGGAGCAGCATAATTTGGGCTTTCACAGCTAGTCTTCAGGAAATGACCATCTCGCATGACATTGCTAAGGCCAAAATCAGCAATTTTGACATTACATTTTGAATCTAGTAGAAGGTTCTCTGGTTTTAGATCCCGATGTACCACCATATTACAATGACAGTATTCAACACCAGATATAATCTATTTTAAGACATTATGGAAAGAATCTGTTTCAACCATGAATCCAAGGAACTGTTATAAAGATACTTCTACATTTTCAGATAGAGCATTCAGTCATATTTCCACATTTTGTTTGCAAAACAAGTAACAGAAATCTAGATTACAAAGGGGAAAAGAATTGAATTCAAATAATTGTGTCAGTACATTCTCTCAAACACACGAAAACAACAATGATATGGTGCATTAGGTGCAGAATTGAACCTTACTTAGCCATGCTAAGCCAACCATGAGGTAACCTGGGTAAATGAGTAAACCCAAGGATAAGCCATGTTTGCCTCCTATTTGACACATCCAACCAGCTTAAACCCAAACTTGACTCAACATAGCTAAACAGGTTTACCCTGAACCAAACACTCCATAGGGTAAGAGAGAGTATTCTAGTGTACATCCTAGAATAATTGGCCACACGCCATAAATAGAAGACAAAAAGGAGGAATCGTGCAAGGATTCTGAGCAAATACAGTAGGTTTGCTGCTGATTCGGTCCATCTAACCAGATTAAACCTGTACTTGGCTCAGCCAGGCAAAAAAGGTTCACACTTCATAGGGTTATTGACATGATATAGGGTAAGATACATCCTAGGATAATTAGTCAAGCCCAGAAAAATGTGCCAAAAAAGTCAGTATCGTGCAAGGATTCTGCCAAGTAAGAAAATACAACAGACAATACAGAATTCACTACCAAGATAGCTTATGCAAAAATTCACTCAATAAACAGTTTCAAACAGAAGTACCTGTTGGAAGAAACGACGAGCCTCATCCTCTTGTAACCTACCTTTCTCCACAATATAGTCAAATAGCTCCCCTGATTTGACATACTCCATAACAACATAGATATCTGCAGTTGTCTCTATCACCTCATAAAGCCGTATAATGTGTGGATGCATGAACAATCTCAGAATTTTTATCTCCTGTCTCACTGCAACAGATATAGTTTGCATCGATATGACAGTCAGATATCTTACATCAGCCTACAACAAAATCAAGCTCAATGTTCAATAAACTATAGATTCTTCCCAGATATGCAGGTCAAGAAGAAACTAATAATTCCAAGAGATTCTTGATGTAGTTGTTACAAACATCTAACACGACAACAGCACATGAATTATGGAGCAGTGTGTTCAGAAGAAGCAGAAATCAGATAATATTTAAAAAACAACAACTCAAAGAAGAAAAATTAAGAGGTTTACACCACCATTATGATGCATAAAATCCATGGTTGCATACACTACATTCCCTCCCTCTTTTGCATTTCAGTTCCAAGATTAATCAGAGGCATTACCTGGAAATGCATGTCCGTGATTAAGGTGAATCTCTCGGGATAATCATAGAAAGTTGGTTCAGCAGTTGTTATTCGTCAATCAAGTTTGAACTTTGCATTATTATCTTCAAACCATATTTTTCCATGGTCTCATTTTCCACAAATCAGACTAGATATTTTAAACTCAAATTACATTTAATTCATTGAATTAGATACTAAAATTCACCTCATCTAAATTTATGCTCTTGAAGAAAGATTATAAAATTAATGAAACTATGCTAGTGACGAATTGCAGCATCAACAGTGACTGTGTGGCAATAAGATCCTGCTGCACATTATGCATCTATGACCTATTTACATTAGGAGAATGATGCCTACTATTGTTTGTTTGTACTTTAGGCAACCATACAAGGAACAAAGTCATTAGGTAATAAAAGCAAGCACCAAAATATTTGTCTAGAATCACGTCTAGCATTCACCTGCTTTTCAAAAAACAAGGAACTGATAATAGCATGCTCACAACCTACCTTTTTCTTCCATGTCCATGTTTTTTATTTTCCGGCAATTTAGCATCTTGATAGCAACCTTGTGCCCTGTCAAAGCATGTTCTGCAATTTTCACCTTGCCAAACGAACCAATCCCCAGGGTCTTCCCAAGCTTGTAGTTTGGCAAGAACACATCCATACTGCTGCCTCCTCTATGGCCAGGACCTTCCATATTTGCTGTGCTGAAATTAATTGAAGTGAAACCGTTACAACTTAGCAAGTGACAAGCATGTAGGCATGTTGTTCTTCCTGACAGAACAAAAATACAGAAAATGAAAAATCCAACAAAAGGTTTACACAATCAGATTTTGCAACAATATAAAAAACTAATGTTTAGATAACATCATGCTTTTTGGTCCCCCTTTAGTCCAAAAAATAATGTTCTGCCACCAATGTGCATTTTTTGAATTATTTACACAATAAACCAAAAAAAAAGAAACTCTGTACATTTAACATGCAGTGGATTTTGCGTTGAAGTGTATCTGAACTGCATATTCACAAAAAAAAAAAAATTGTAAATGAAAATAACAGTATAAAGCAAAGAACTGTCCTTGAAAGCGACATCCCTAACGTGATTCCAACCAGTGTACACTCATAACCCTAAAATATTACACTTTTGGATAGCTCTAGTCAATCAGAAAACCAACACTCCCATAGTCATCGAATTGTAATGACGGAAACACGTCAGCGTCAGCTAAATACACAATCATATTACCTTGAATGCAGATTTTGGAGATTCTTCTCACTTGAACTTTTCACCAATTGCTTTTACGGATCCCAATCCTCGAAACGTCGGCAAGCTGAGCTTATTAGGAATTGAGGAGCTCAAATTAGGGTTCAATTACAGAAACAAGACTATCGCCATCCTCAAAACCTAGATTTCCAGCAAGATCGGAAGCAAATCGCCGAAGAAAGCAGGAGGATTGGCGAGGAGAAGCTGGAGATTACCAATTGGAAACAGAAAAACAATCGAAAATCGAAAATCAAATGGTGGAAAGGCGGTTCTCGAGCGACTTCCCCATTTGCTTTTGCGGATGGAAAACGGTGCAGGCGGCGGAAGCAAAAATGTAAAACTTTTCAAGGCACAGGGACAAAATCGGAACTCTATGTATTGGTAAAATTAAGCTATTTGTAATTTAAATAAAATTTTTAGAAAGAAGTTCGTGACCTGCCGTGAATTTACGAAAAATTATATATTTATAAAATAAATCACTTGTTTTATGTTATAAGTACATACAAATTATTTTAATTAAAATATTTAATTAAAATATTTTTAAATTATTTTATTTTAATTTAATTTTAATTAAAATATTTTAATTAATTGATTTTACATATAATATAAGATAAATAATAAAAATATTAAAATATATAATTTTTTTATAAAATTATAATAAAATAAGTAATTAATTGCCAAAAAAATCTAAAAAATAAAATAAATTCTCATATATGGAGTGACTCAGAATCTATTTTTTTAATGGGGAAACGATTCTTGAACCAGATGCGGCCAGGATGAACTGAGAAAACTCGAGCCAATTAATAATTATTTTAACTTACCAAATCCATAACAAAAATAAATCGTTAAATTTTTAGGTGAATCCTCTAAGCATTCAAATAAAAATCTAGACAATTTTATTTATATTAAGTATCATGATCGAATAATGATTTAGATATTGATTGTATAGTATAATAATTAACCATCTATTATTAAGGATTAATAATCACTAAGACCCTTTGGGTCGAAATTATCTCATTCTCGAATAATCAAAAAATAAATTGATATTAAACCAAGCGCCATTGTCAACTTTTATTTTATTTTATCCATCGATTGCATCAGGGCGAGGATTGACTTTTGCGAGACCAGATCTGGAGGCATATCGGTGGATGGCACCCAAGAGGGGGCGCATTTCGGACCGCTCCCTCCTTTCTCACGCTGATTTCCAGGATGTGGTTGCTGAATTCCGGCGCCCAATTCCAAATCCTCCGGAATCCACGACGGCTCGTCCCTCTCGCTCCCCCAAATCAGTGCCCGAGAATCCACTTCGCATCATCTCCCTGGCGAAATCCCACCTCCCGTTCTCCCCTCCGGTGCTCCTCCGGCGACTCCGGCGACTCCGCCGCCAACGACCATGCCGCTGCTCAGGAACCCTACACCCATGTAGCACCGTACACGTTGATCATTTGTGCATTCTCTTAAATTCAGAAAAACTCTTTAACTTTTTGTTCTTGATTAGGTTCCGCCGAGCTCGCACAAAGGATTTTGGTCGAAATGGATGGTAAAGCGATCTCCTTTTTGAAGTAATTCTTCACAACTGGTGCATAATTTTGTGGTATTTGAATAGGAAGAGAGTGCGGAGATGAGATCCCGAGTGGCGAAGCTGGGGCTGGCCGCAGTTCTTGCTTACGGGTTGTTTGATGGTGTGACCTATACGACATTCTTTGTTCTTGCTTTCCTTGGGTACGAGAAGAGCACGGGGATGAACCCCGCCGCCAACCTGAAAGCTCTGTTAGGGGTAGTGCCTGACCTTTGTCCAAAATTACTGTTTTTTGGGCATTGTCGACGTGAATGTCGTGTATCATAGATCAAATTTTCTACTTTAGATTGCTGAGTTTGAGTGTTGGAGTTCGTCCGAGGATTTGGGCAAGGCAAACACATCTCTGTGGTCAGTTGGACTGGGATATATAGAATATGAATTGCTCACTTCGTTAGATTTGAATGAGTTCCAGACTGATGATCCAATATGATTATCGAGATGAACTAGAAAAATTAGCTCACAATTGCTAAGGGTTTTATTCCAACTTGGCAACAGGACGCTATCAGTTACACGAGTTAAGTCATTCAATAAGATTAACAAATGAGTGATTTTACTCTTTCATCAGAGTGCTGTTGTGTAGGATTGGAGACTCGGAGGCTTCCAAGAACTTGTTATTAGTTCTGGAAATGGAGAGTTAATATAGATAAAATTTTAAAGATGGAATTTCCAGTTTCTTAGAAGATTATTCAATTTTTTTTTTCTCTAAAACAACTCAAAAGGATCTTCATGTAACTGATATTTGTTTTTTAAAATGTCAATTGCCTTTTGATTTTTTTTTTTTCTCTTGGAACAGATTGTTGTTCTGATGTGGACAGGGAACAACATAACAAGACCATTTCGGGTGGCTGGAGCTGCTGCACTGGCACCTGCTATTGATAAAGGACTAAAGAAGATACAAAAATATTTCAATTTTGGGAGTCCTATCTTTGCCTTTGCTCTTGTGGTATGTGCAGTTGCGGCATCTTGCCTTTTAGTTGTTGGTTTACTTATCCTTTCAAGATGGCGAAAATAACATTATAACATCTTGTTCGAATGACTATTTATTATTCAACCATGGTTACTGGAAGCATCAAGTTTCTTATATATGCTACTTTCTAAGACTGCTAGTGCTTGTTATGGACTGGGAACAAGTGTTTTTTTTTCTTGTTTTATAAGCTAATGCTCTTATTTTTGAAATGCTATATTGATCTTTACTTTCAGATTACTAATAAATCAAATAATTAATAGCACAAATTGCACATAAAGCTTAGACAACTGAGGGGTTTTTCTTTATTGAAAATTTGAGGTAAAGAAATTTCTCATATTATGTTATTGTTATTATTATTATTATTATTATTTTGTTTTGTAAGCTAATGTTCTTATTCTGCTATTATTTTTGAAATGCTATATTGATTTTTACTTTCAGATTACTAATAAATCAAATAATATCACAAATTGCACATAAAGCTTAGACGATCAAGGGTGTTTTCTTTAGGGCTAATTATGTACAATTCCCGCAATATCACTTAATTACGAAAAACCTCTCATAATTTCCGTAATTACCTACACCATCACCTTTTTAAAATATTTACCTATACCCCCTTGATTGTTATTAGAGGAATATGACGGCGCGCCAGCCGGGCGGGTGGTGGTAGGAGGTGACGATGGGAGAGAGGCGAGAGTAACAAGGTATAGGGAGAAGCGACGGATGAGGCTGTTTGCCAAGAAGATATGGTATGAATTGCGGAAGCTCAACGCAGAGAAGTGGCCACGGATGAAGGGCCGCTTCGTCAAACAACCATCTTTCCCCACTGTTAACTCTGCCACCGGTGGCCCAAGCTTTAACTATTAATATGGCTTCCATGCTGAGGATGACAAAGAAGAAGATAACCAACCAGGAGCTATTGTTTTTGGCTTCTGGAACGTTTTCTTTTTTTTCAAAAAAAATTACTTTGTTATCTCCATTGTAGATTATAGAGGTAGCTTGACATGCCCAGGCCTTTTTCTTGGGGGATTTCCATCTCTTTTGATTTGAGGATTGCAGTGGCAGGAGTTTAGATGAATCCGTGATCTTAGTTATTTGAGATATGCAAAGCTCAAGTCGGAAATTTGGAATAGCATCAAAGGAGATAGTAATAGTCGGTGACTATGTGATCTTGTAGAAATAAATGCTAAGGTTTTAGCTTATTGTTGCCATGCTAATTTATACATTTTTCATGTACAAAATGGTGATAAATTGGATAGTGTGTCTCTCTTGATTGGTGATATTTCTCCTTGGATCACCTTCTATTTCCCTCTGTTGCTTTCTTCGTCATTGCAAGTGTACGTGAGATGAGATTCCTCATTCCCTTGCTCTTGCTTTTGTGGAACTCATCACATGGAAGTATGCGCTTGACAACTCAATAAATTTCTAGAGGAGAAAGCCAGAGCCATGAAGTAGGAAGATACAAGAACTCTTGTCCTTTTTATCATGGAAATGTTTAATAACCACAACTAGAAAATTTGTTGAATTACTGAAAGGATGCATGAAATATACATAGACCAAATTGTTTTGAAAAATGGCGGAGCCTGGATAGTATGCCAATCACAGACTCAACAATTTGTGTCATGACCCATGACATAATCTTGGAGATTTTTTAATGGCACCAAAGTATTTAGACATTAAGAAAGGAAAGATAACATATTTTAAACAAGAAAAGAATTATAATTCGTGAACAAATCATATATGAACAAGTTACATGGAATGTTAATACAACAAGAAAATCTACAACAAATGTAACAAAAGAAAAATACGCAGTGCAAGATGTCAGTCCTAAGCTCATAAAGTAGGACACGTGGGAGTTGAATGTTGCTCATACTGAAACTGTGTATGGTTTTTCTTAGTAAAGTAATCCTCTGTACAAGCGAGATTCTTTGCTATATCTAATTTCACCTACGTTTTTTGTCTTGGCAATGTTGTAAGAATGGAGCCAGCAGCCTCAAACTTCTCTTTTGCTACTACAGAAAAGGTTCATGCTTTTATGTTCAACCTAACAGTCAGATCCCCATCGTCTAGTATCTAAATAAAAATTGGAAGGAAAAAATGAATGACTTCATTAGATTACAGAAATTGCTAAACTTGCATTTGGATCAAAATGTCAAATTTATCTATCCCATATAGGCGCTCATATGAGGACCAAAAATAATTCAAGATAACAAAATAAGCAACACAGAAATGGCACGTCAAAAACTGAACTTTAAGCCTAGAACTAGAATAATCAATATCAAAGTTGACTTTCTTAACACTATTTTAAATGAAATTGTATGAAATGCATTTCCTATTAATGATTCCAAAGTGAACAATTTAATTTTGAAGATTCCATTCTTACTTTCGAAGATAGATGTCTTTCTCTTTTAGAAGGATTAATTAAGCATCTGTCTTTTAAGGTTTCCAACAATATCTCATCATCTTCTTGAAATCCAGCAACTTCAATGTCATTTATGTTGATAGTAACGTACTTTGGTAATCCTACATGCATATCTGATAAGAAGGAATAATTATTAAATAATCTCATATTGCGTAATCAATATAATATGAATATTAGAGCAATGAGTGCATACGATTATCACAAATAGTGTCTATAAAATTAAGGCTATAGAATTTAAAAAAGAAGATCAGACAATGACAAAAAATAAAAGAAATAACAATGCATGGTTATGTCATCAGAATATGGAGCCTATAAACAGTTGAGCATTTATGTACAACTTGAGGTGAAAGTGTCAGCAGAATCTAAGTAATTCTCAAATAAAAGTTGGAAAATTACAGTATTACAATTCAAAAATCACATGGAGGATATCATTCAATATCTGATGAATTTCCTGCAAAAGAACACAGTGACATTTATTAACGTATTGTTTCAAAATCACATAAAATAATATCAAAAAAATTGTCAATTTTTTTTGATAAAAACTCGTATGGCAGATGCATACTTAAATTTGAAGTCCTTCCACTAGACTTTTCCCTTTCTCTTCCCTTGCCATGTCCTCTTACATAGTAGTTTCCCACTGATTATTGATTGTTGTTAGATTTAGAAGTTTCAATTTGTTGTTGTAGTGTAAGAGTCTCTTTACACGCTCTCTTGTTGTGTCCTACCTGATCACATCTATTACAAGTATATGTCGTTTTACTTGATGTTTCTATTGGATCCTTAATTCTTTTCTTCTTAGGCCTACCTGGTTGTCTCCTTAAACGTCGAGGAAGTACTTGCATAGCATTTGGCACAGACACCCAAAGTTGTTTGCTTGGCAGTGGAATGATAGGAACATTATATATTCTTTTGTATATCTTCAGAGTGTAGTAGTTATCAACAAAATCAATTGGGTTAAGATAAATATCAAGAAGAGCAACAATATCATGAACACAAGACACTCCTGTCAGCTGCTACTGCCTACCGTCACAAATCCTCTGTCTTGTGTCGACAATTCATCGGCCTACAGGATCACTGACTTCTGAAATATCATCAGAAAACCTCCAAATATGGTATCTACCACGTGCTTGTGAAACTTTCCTAATAAAAGCTTTTATTCTTGGCACTAGTTTTCCAAACCAGTAGGATCCTTCATTTTTTTTTTTTGGCAAATTTTACCATTATCTTATGTCTGATGAAATCAAGTAGTTTAAAAAAGGGAAGCTCCCTACCATCCTGAATGAAACTGTTAAATGACCCAGAAATATTATTAGTCACATAATGACACTTTATTGAATGATCAAAATAATTTCTACTCCATGTAAAAGCATTTATTTCTTTCATATACTGCCAAGATGGTATGGATAGCTATTTAATCCTCTCCATGTACTTGATGAATTGAGTAGACAAAAATGTATTAGAACCATTAAAAACCAAATTTTCTAATTTTTTCTCAGGGTAGAATCTTTTGAAGTTTGCAATCACATGCCTTATACAAGCTCTATGTTCAACATGTGGGAATATATTCTTCACAGGATCAGAAAGATCATTCTGTCTATCTGAAATAATAGTCAAATTATCCAAATTTTCTATAACCTGTTGCAAGTTATATAAAAACCATAACCAAAATTGATGTTTCTGCTTCTGCAATTGCATATGTAATTGGAATTAGGTTATTCTCCCCGTCAATTCCACAAACTGAAAGCAATGTGCCTTTATATTTGCCTTTTAACAAGTATCCATCAATTTCCAATATAGGTTTGCATCCAGTAAAAAAAGCTCTACTACAAGCATGTAGTGATAGAAAACATCTTTGAAAAGACATACCTGGACATTGAGTAAAGTGCATAATATTATCAGGATTCCTCTTTTCCAACTCTGCCTTAAGTGAATGAAACAAATTAAAAGAATTTTTTTCATTAGCATAAATAACCCTGTAAGTATAGTCTTTTCCCCTCCATATCTACATGTAAATCAGCTGAAGACTGTATTTATCATTTATCGAATTTTGTATTTGCTTGGCTGTGATTTATTTGTCAACATACATTCAATGCAAAACTTGGTTGATTATCCATTTAGCACTTATCATTTTATTTGCAGAAGTATTGATAGCAATACATGTATGAACTGATTCTATTTTCTTTACCTGAAAACCTGAACTATCAGATCTCTCTAAAGTATGAAATCTCCATGGCAATTCGCAGAAGCACATTTGACTGTTACTCTATTACGTTCATTTTTCACAAATAAAGACTGAAATCTGTGCACAATACAATACTGTTTAAGAGTCATTCTGAATGCATATATATTCTCAAATATCTCTTCTTTTTTTAGAACATTATCATTCAAATTATCTTCAAGTAAAGGAAGTAGATCATCTTCCGCTCTGTCTTCTACTCCTTTTTCGCCTTGTCTTATATCCTCTTCCTCTTACTCATCCATTAATTTATCATCATTATCATCATCCTTCTCCTTATCTTCATCATCATCAGAAGAAAATTTCAGACTGTGAAAACTAGATTTAGAAGGACAAATATCTAAATCTGAGTTAATATATTCATCTCTTTGCATACTATGTTACTCAGAAGATTCCCCTGATATAAATTTCTTTTGATCATATTGTGATGTGTCAAATATAGGAGTCAAAGAAGTCAACCTTACTGCAAACACCGCTGATAAGGGATTCCCTATGTTCTCTATTGATATGCAGATATTGCTATACTGCAAGTTTTTTATCACTGTCCACATTACTTCCAGCTGAATTTCACTGTTGATTGATATATAAGTTGGAGGAGTGCTATTTGGAAGTAATTACTTGATTACAAATAACTTATTTGTTCTTATTTTGGCCAATTTACAGGTTTTAATGCATAGTTCTGAAAATGAGTACTTATTTATATCAACCAATAAAGACTTCTATCTACCAAATACATATTTTCTTCTTTAAGTATATTCAACTTCTTTCTAATATCCTTCATAACGAAACACTAATCTTATAAGATTCCCCGAATCATACATCTGTAAAATATGTAATAACATGAGTGGAACATATGTAAATACATAACATCAAAAATTAGTTCAAATTTAATTCAAAATCAATAAATATTGAGAAAACACATAGAGAGATTATGGCGGGTTTTTTGGGATTGTGGGGGGGGGGGGGTCGGTCGGAGGGGGTCCGAGGCTGTCGGGCGTCCGTGCCCAAGCGTCGGTCGGTGAGGACGCACGAAGGAAGGGAGGGGGCGGCTCGTAGACGCCGGAGCGAGGGCGCGTGGCGTGGATGCCCGAGATCGGCACTCGGCGTCCGCACCCGCGTGCCATTACGCCGGCCTCTGAGCGCCCCCCCCTCCCTTCCCCTTCCCCTCCCCTCTCTCTCTTTTCTTCCTTCGCACGTCCTCATCGTCCTCAAGTGCGAACGAGACCGCGAGGGGGGGGGGGGGGGAGGGGCTCGCAGAGAGGACGTGCTAAGGAAGAAGGGGGGCGCGGCTCTCAGACGCCGGCACAATGGCGTGCGGGTGCAGACGCTCGAGGCCGGGTGCTAGTCTCGGGTGTTCACGCCGCGTGCCCTCGCACTAGCGTTTGCAAGCAGGAGGAAAGCGACTTATGGAGGAAAGCAGTGCCTGATTTGCTTACGGGTGGGGGGGTTCGGACGCCGATCTGCTCGCTAGCAGGGGAGCGACGGCGCGAAAAGGGAAAGAAGAGGGGGGGGGGGGGGGGTGGTTGGGAGGGGGGTGAGCGGCGGCGCGGCGGGCCCGGCAGGGCGGCGGCGCGGGGGACCAACAGAGTTGCGGCGTTGGGGACCTCGGCAGAGTAGGGCGCGGGGATCGTTAGGGCAACAGTGAAAATGGTACGGATATTTAACTGTAAATATCGGAGGGTTTTTTTGTAAATATGACTAATTTTCGGGTGTTATATGCAAATATTTGAAAGTTAAATAATAAATAATAAGTTTTTAAGGGTTTAATTGTAAAAATTACGGAGGATAAAATCGAAATTTTTGGAGAAAAATTTGATTAAATAACAATTAGGGAGATGTAGATAAATATTTTAAAAAAGGGGTGTGGTGTAGGTAATTACGGAAATTTTGGGGGGGTTTTCGTAATTAAGGGATATTACCGTGGCGGGGGGTGGTTTGGGTGGCGGGGGTTGGGTGGGAGGGTGTACGTAATTAACCCTTTTCTTTATTGAAAATTCGAGGTAAAGAAGTATGCTCTTATAGCAATTAAGTCAAAAAACACAAAAAGCAGGAGAAGAATAATCAATTGACTTGTGTCAAGGTGTTTTGTAATCCCCTTTGGTTTTCTAATAACGCATTATCTCAAAATCTAGTTTAAGTAGCATTAGGAAAATTTTCATTTAAATCTTTTAAGGCTTCCTACCTATTTTAGTGGATTCTTAAAAAAAAACTGTAAATGCTTGATTAGAAGAATTGGTTTTAGTTTTTGGCTTACAAAGCTATTTAAGGAAAAAAGGTTTGAATTAAAAATCTCTAGAAAGCCAACAGTCGGTACCTTATCATGACCTTAATGAACTTCATAGTTTTCAAATATATGAAATTTAAACCCAAAATTTAGAAATTAAAGGTATCCTCAAGGCT
Organism: Trichopus zeylanicus subsp. travancoricus; assembly: GCA_005019695.1. Classification (NCBI taxonomy): domain Eukaryota; kingdom Viridiplantae; phylum Streptophyta; class Magnoliopsida; order Dioscoreales; family Dioscoreaceae; genus Trichopus; species Trichopus zeylanicus. The sequence goes on from RXID01014920.1 coordinate 24,447, forward strand.
GAAGTAAAATTTAAATTTCATTATTGTTGATAGATCCAAGGTTGTATATCCTGTACACGTACAATCTAGCCCCTTTCTCGGGAAGTGAACAATCGGAATCTTCACTTCTCACTATATTAAGCTCATGCCCGAGATACTTCAACCTGTCCTGAACCTAGCCCAAGCTTTGGCTTAGAAGAGGCTGAGTCCAACTGATATTGACCTCCCTATCTTTCGGAATTTTCTTCATTAAAACCTGAGAGTTCATTTTTAGGACCGTTTATTGTTCTCAACTGTGATTGACCAATATCATTCTTGTACACTCCACTGTCAATAGTGTTTTCAAGGAAGTGTTCAGGATCACTGTCAAATAGCACTGCTGATGCAGTGGCACTGCATGAAGTAATTAGTTGTAAAGGGTTAAACACTTTTTTCATGAAAAAAAAATGATGACAACATACTTGTTAGTAAAGCATTGCATGTACATATATCCATGTGCCAGAAAGCAATTTAAATAGCTATGTCTTCAATCTGTTTTCATACACCTGCACAAAGATTCAGGTTCCATAATAAATTCAAAATTTTGTTAATCATTGTCATATTAAACTAGAATTGTTACACTGCAAAATATATACTTAGAAATCAAAATCATGCTGTAAGAAGTATGCTGCATATTACAATCCAATATTGTCACCTATCCATGAATGCTGAATTGCTGTGTTGAAAATTTCTCATTGCCAAATTCACTGATCTAGGAGTTGTGTCCGAATTTGGCACCGTTGCAGGAAGGCCACTATATGTTGCTGGTAATTGGAAGGAGCTGCATGGAATAGTTAGTTTCACAATATCACGTTATACATAATAAAAGAAAAAAACAATGTCTGAGATGATCATTGAAAAGAAAATTCAGTACAAAATGTAAGAAGCTAAATAATTGTTGAAGCCTTCGAAGTGGACCTTTGACCATATTTTTACTCCCCAAGAGTTGTTGTAGTTGCATGTAACCTCATGACATCTAAATAATTCCACAATCATTTTCTTGATAAATACAAGGAACTACAGTATTTCAGAGATGGTCAATTATGTGGATATACATGAATAAATAAGATAATATATACCTCGATGTATGAATATAACAATATTTGCAAGGAAGTTCTGTTTTCTAATTATACTAGAACTCGGCTTTCCAATTCTTCAGCATTTTGGTCTGAAATTTTATGCCATAACTTTTCAGAAAACATAGTTTCATGCTGCAACATTGTTCAAGTGTTTTATCTCAAAAGGAGTATCGTGAATTAATACAAATTTTCCACTCTGAACATTCTAACTAATAGTAATTTATCTGAGTTCTGAATAGGGGCTCTGCCATGAAATGAAAGCATCCATCTATAGGCTATGAAACAGTTTGGATAGCTATTGTCAAAATCTATATTCATACATTTTTTCATAATCACAACACTTATGCAATCAATGTGTCAGCTTAGAAGTATGAACCTTTTTTTTTTGTTAAAGGAGAAACGTAAAACATGCTAAAAGGGGCATGTCAGGGATTAAAATCCATTATGTTCACCTATTCATAGGTGTTGCATGGTGGTGGTAGAAATGGTTCATCCCACTGTTGAGCACCATTGTAGGGTTGCTATAATTTGATACTGGTGACTGCATGGAGCTGCATGGAATAAATAATTATACAAGGTCACATTACAATTACACATTCTTGACAGAAGAGAAAATATTATAGTGGAGATGACTGTTGAAAGAAAATTCAATTACAAAGCTTATTAATATATTAAACTAGATAATCGTCGAAATCCTCAAAGGCATGAGCATTTTGATTTTTGCATAATAAAAGCATATTGGGAGGTTAAAAATTCAATATTGTTACCTGTTCATGATTGTGGCGTGATTGTTCTGAAAGTTGCTTACTTCATGGGCTCCTCCTCCATTAGCCATGTATCCAAAACCATAAGGGTTGGGGTATGGGAGACTGGGAGTAGCAACTACAGCTTGTTCTATAGGTGGGTAGTCCATTACTTGATTGTCGATTTCATATTGTGTTGCAAATGGATTATTGGCTGCATTTTGTGCTGCAACTGAATGGTCCATAAATGTATTATTTGCTGCATTACAGAGAACACTTATAAGGCTATTTGAAATAGGGGAAGAATGGTAGGTAGCCTACAGTGTTGCATCATTGAATAATTAGTAATAATAGCTGATAGATACAAAAATTTATGGTGTTTTTCTGGCTTAACATAAATTTCCCAAACAATCAAAAGCAAATGCAAATTTATATGAAATAGTAGTTGCATGAACATACTGTATGTAGGGTTTGCATTATATTGAGCTGAAGCATGAGGAACTTCATTGTATATGTTGTTGCTCTGCATGATTTGGTGGTGCTGTTCGAGCAAATTGTTGAACATTTTTATCTGTTCAATTAGCTTCAATCTTGCACTATATGCCGAAAAGAAATTGGGATTTTGTGCCTTCAACCTCTTTAACACTGAATTAAAGAGAAAAGATACAAGTTCATAATGCATGGTGTTGCCAAGTTGGTACATACAAATAGAAAAAAAAGGATAATAACTGTGGTCTACAGATGGAACCTGCCTGCAGTAGTGAGCCAAGGTTTGATGCCATCTTCCTCAAGTTTCCTTACCATTTGTTCTTCAGTCATGTTGTTTATTAGACATGATTCAATCTTATCTCTAGCCTGGGATACATCAGTTGGCCATGATTAGAAATATAAATTCCTTTAGATATATATCAACAGGTTGAGCAAAAAGAGAATGACTTGCTTGGTCAATTATTGCAGAGGCAGGGGACATCTCTGGTCTTGACATCGATTTTGATTTTGACTCAACTCAACAAGTGTAACTTCACCTGAGGTCTGATCGACACAACGAGAATGAAGTTAGTTTGCAAAAATAAAAAAAATAAAAATATTACTACTAAAATAGTGGAAAAATGGAACTATTAAATATGAAAAATCTGCTCTTCAAACTGATGTAGAAAAAAGAATCTGTCATATTTTCCTTTTCTGTAATCAATTTAGAAAAAAAACTGCACATAAATTGTTGATATATGAAGAAAAATCAAGGGAGGGAAGAGAAACATGTAAGGAAAAAACCAAAAGAAAAAAGCTTGTTGATAGAATTATAACCAAAAAAAGATAAACATTAGATTAAAAATAATTAATCTCTTCTCTTTCAATAATTATCCTTTTCTAATTGGATGATAACTAAAATATTAACAAATAGGTTGGATATAACTATGTGCGTACCTCAAGAACGAGAAAGATTAAATCTTGGTGGCTTTTCCAAATTAGGATGATAATGTCTCTTAGGACTTTTAAAGACTTAATCAGCAGCAGCCTCCAGTCTGGAGATTGGATTCGGAACCTGATCTCGAGGCGATACGTACAACGATTAGAAAACCCGCGCGTTCTGGGATCTCATTAGCACGATGTGTTGTGGGCTTCTAGGACTCGTCCGCGAAAGCCATACGTCTAATGAAGCCGATGCCGAGACATCATTCTCCCCGGCGATCTCCTCGCCGCTGCTCCACGCCGTTTCCCACGGCCTGCCGCTACTCCCCCCGCACCGCCCTCCCAGCCCCTCTAATGAAGCCGATCCCGAGACATCATTCTTCCCGGCGATCTCCTCGCCGCTGCTCCCCGCCGTTTCCCACGGCCTGCCGCCACTCCCCCCGCATCGCCCTCCCCGCCCCTCCACCCGCAACAGCACCCAGCTCCTACTCTTGGCGGCCACCGCCCTCTCCTCGCAACTCTTCTTTTTCTTGTTCTTTTCCTCCAATTTCTCTCTCTCTTTTTTTTAAAAATATTTTTTATATGCAAGAATACCGAAAATAAGCTGATTTGTGGATCGACATTAAATAGAACACTTTGTGCACTTTCAAAGAATCACAAATGTTACAAATTTTGTTTTGGTAAACGAGGAAAATATATTGAAAAGGGAGGAGCGACAAAACTGGCGCGACAGCAACACAAACAAATCCAAGACACTGTTGAGGATGTTCTTGAAAGTTACCTTCCCGCAAGAAAAGATGATCCACAGTCCGAAAATCCTTGCAGCCGGCCGCCGCCTCCAAACGAAATGTCCAAAAATCTAAAGGATTTTGAAGTCACATTGAGCTTTTCAAAGTGCTTTAGATCAAGGAACAAAAAAGATCTCTTTTCGTTTTTTCGGAACAAGGATACAAACACAAGATTTCTCGATACTAATGAACACGATTAATTTTCTCAGATCTCACTTCCCAAAATGCCCATGTGAAACCATAACAAGTAAATTGCAGTCATGGTAAAAAAAAAATGATTACTTCAGAGTTATGATATAGTAGGCCTGTTTGGTTTGGTATCGTTTTAAAATTATTTTTTTTTATAAAATTAATATTACTTATTTTACATTGTTATTAAAATAAATTATTAAAAAAATTAAATAATTTTTCTAATTTTAAATTATTAATTTTAATAAAAAAAATATTAATTTATATGATTACTTCAGAGTTATGATATAGTAGGCCGTGTTTTTTGGTATGGTATCAATTTTAAAATTATTTTTTTTTAAGAAAATTAATATTAAACTTATTTTACATTTTTATTAAAATAAATATTAAATAAAATTAAAAAAAATTTCTAATTTTAAATTATTAATTTTAATAAAAAAAATATTAATTTATAAAAATAGTTTACTAATTTTGATCATTATTTTAAATCAAATGATGCCATAATGTCCAATTATAAGCAGCATCGTTCGTTTGAATAAACCTCATAAGTGGTCGTCATCTTTACTGTACAGCAGCGATGGTAATAGAGTTGGCTCGGTAGTTTGTTTATTCAACCAGTTCTATTGTGACTTGATCACACGAGACAACCCCAAAAAATATGTTTTTCTGACTGGATTACACGAAATGTTTTTAAAGAAGGAACCCACCAAGTAGAAGCAAAGCAATATCCATACTTTCTAGCGTCCATGAGTTTATGCATTGGGAGTTCCCATTGTGAACAAAACTATCTGTGAATTAAACAAGGATAAACAAGGGTAGGCCAATTGTAGGATATCTTTCACCTTCTTATAATATATCTTAGGTTCACGATAACACATTTAATCTTTATTGTAAAATCTTCGTTTAATTTGACATTAGGATTAGCTCATTTCAGAAATTTTTTTTTTACAAAATTAATATTATTTATTTTACACTATTATTAAATTAAAATATTATAAAAAAATTAAATAATTTTTAGAATTTAAAATATTATATGATTAATTTTAATAAAAAAAATTCTAATTTTCATCTTTGCTCCGAATCAAACTGTGGTTTCAAGTTTTGCCCACAATTAGACCGGGATTGGCCAGCCAAGATTGTGTCTTGTTCTGCCCAAGCAAGTAAAATCATAAAAAAATATAGAATGCTTAAAAAGTTTAAAAAATAGTTTCTGCATCACAATTGCCATCGTACACCTTTTTTCCTGCAGCTCCTATGTGCCACCTCACTCCTCACCTAATGTGGCTGTAGCTGGAGGAAGGTCCTCGATGTGCTGGCTTGGCTGCAGGTTTTGGCGCTGCTTCAGGGGTTCCAAACACATTCCAAAATCTAAGTGTTTCATCTCCTGCTGCAGATGCTACTGTACATCCATCCGGACTCTAAAACAATATAACAGGAGTATTAGAAACACCAAACAGTCATAGAAAGATCAACAATTTCTATATAACCTGAGAGATTTGATGATCACTACCTGGGCCATGAAAAGAACCCTAGATGTATGGCCTGTTAGGTCTGCAATCTTCACCATGGAAGGGTACTTCCACAAGGTTAGTTGGTTCTGTGTGAACCCATGAGAGCTCAGCAACTCTCTTTCATTCTTGTTCCATAGCAAGGAGCATACTTGAGACCCAGTGTCAACTGAATTCAAACAAGCACCTGTGTGGGTGTTCCAAAATTTGATGCACCTATCATTCCCACCTCCACCAGTTGCAAGCAGGTTGCTTTGAAAGGGGCACCAAGCAAGGGCCTTGACAGCTGCCATATGGTCTTCAAACCTGTGAAGCCATTGGCTCTGGCTTGGAGGTGGGTTCGAGGAGGCCATTGATAGGTCCCATATGTGGACAAGGTTGTCATTGCCTCCACTTGCTAGTTGTTGGCCCGAACCAGACCACTTCAGACCACATACTTCTTGTTGGTGTCCACCATATGTCTGAACTATATGAGATCTTATTCTCACATCATTGTTGACAATCATGCCATCCATTCCCCCAGTAGTCAAAATGTTATTGTTCCATGCAAGCGATCCAACACGAGAACAATGAACTCCCCTCAAAGTTCTCAACTGTAGAAGTTCCAAAGATTGAACATGTCAGTAACTGTGTTTCAGAAGTAAGAACAGTGCATCATTTATAAGAAATACTGCAAGGGTCTCTCATGAAAAGTGAGCGTAAAATGGCGTTCAAATAAGAAATTGGAACGGCACAGGCTATAATCGTTGAAAGTACCCACAATTTTCTTCAAAGCAACCAGAAGCTACTAAATTGAATTAGAACTATGCATACTTCAAACCGACATCATTAGCAGATGAGCTATTTGCATCAATGGGAAATATTTCTCAGATTGTTATCAGTGTTATTATTTCAGAAAAAAAGCAGGCAACTAGTTTGCAAACTCACAAGCAAAATAATAAATTTAAATAGATATCCATTAATAACATTTGGTAACAGACAAATAAAAAAAAAGCATATATACTAACCAGGTGATTCGAGCTGGAGTCCCACAACTGGATATCAGAAGAATTCAAGCCAACAGCAATGTGCCGCCCATCAGGAGCCCAGCTAACACTGGTGACAGGACCCACGTCTTCATCCGCTGTAGTCAACTCTGATGTAGACCCATCATTTGCATTCCACAAGTATAATGTGCTCCCTAGGGCAATGGATAACACATTGCTGCTTCCCCAATCCAGCAAGTTGAGATAGTAGTCGTCCACCAGTTCTGGCGCATCCAATGTCCGCTCCGCAGACTACAAATAAGACAAAAATAAAAATAAGTTAGAACCAGCTGCGACTCAAAGCACTGCAATGAAATCATCTTCATGACTCAATGAAATAATAACAGTCATGAAGTGGATAGAAGTACCCACTTGTGGAATGTGTCTCCGGTGCTTGGTGGACTTAGAGTGGATAGAAGTGTTGTCAGAACAGACTTCTTGGAAGACCCCTTCAACTGGCGCTGGCGGCTTGCTCTTGAAAGCAAGTATCCGAGTCCTATTCTGCATCAGGGCTTCAGCCAGATGCTTGCGATATGCCTCTCTGGAAGGAGAAGACACTGCAGAATTCTCTTTCTCCTTCCGTGTTTCTGTTAGGAGACAGTGAGCAAGGTCCATGTCCATCGCAGATCTGTCTGGAATGAATCTATCACACTGCAATCACCAAGAAAAAGTGACATATTCAGGATATACGCGGATCAAAGCAACAATCTCTGATGAAAATGATCAATATATTAGGATAGAAATTAAACGGACTAGAAATAAAAAAAAAAGATATGATGAAACGAATTGTAGCAGAAAAGGAATCATCAATGAAATTTCTGGCTACAAGAAACCAAAAATCCACAATATCAGATATCAGAGCCAAATTTCACAGGCTAGAGTTCAAAGAATGAGGATTGTATTAAAATATGATATGCCGTTGAATTCAAACATATCCAAGTCCGCATGGAAAATGGCACAATTGCTTCCATTGAAGAAGAACATAAACCCAATATTCACAAGCAAGTTAAAAGAAGACACAAACAAAAACCACTCAAATCAGATTCAATCTTTCAAGCTTCAAGAACATAAATTCAATGAAATAATAAGCAGTGCTGAAAGAAATAGAGAAATCAACTTCTCAGAACTCACATTCTGCCGGAAAGAGGGATTGCGGCCGAAGGAGGAACTGCGCATCGAGGGCAAGAAGGGCTTTGTGGCGGCGACGTCCTGAAGCGGCCTCCGTGACCTTGACCGCACCTTCTCCGATGACACCGATGACGAGAAAAATCCTGCATCCATCTCGTTAGGGGAAAAATAAACCAGGGAAAACTTCAAATGTACAAAAAATGAAACAAACACTGCAGAAAACAAGAAAAATCGCAATATTGAAATTTCGAGGGGAAAAAGAGCGTCTTTTGCGATTGGGATCGTTGCGGCAAGCGCGCGAGAGCGATTTCTCCCCCTTTCGCTGTTGATTGCTGGAGGGAGAGCGAGAGAGAGAGAGAGAGAGATTTGATCGACGACGAGATGGAATTGGGGATTAGGCTTTTTGGTTTGATTTTTATGGAGTTCTTCGGGATTGGAAGGATCAACGGCTATCTTGGCTGACGACAGAGATGGAGCCCAACGGCTATTTTTCCGAACAAGATTTGTCCACGTGTCCTGTATCTCACCGTCGGACGAACGGCTCGAGATGCGCTCATGCACTAATGAAATGACCAAACTAACCTAGAATCCCGAGTACGGGCTTATTGTTATTTTTGTAAAAAAAATACACCAGCCTTATTTTTTGAAAATCATTTATTATGATTTCTATATTTTCAAGTAGCTACAACTTTCATTAAATAGATGATAAGAAAAGAAATTAGTTAGGTAATCAAATTTGATTAATGACTTATGGTTTGAAATAATTTATTTATTTTTCTCTTTTATTATTCTATGGACCAGTTTTTCATTGTGTTTCTCTATTCAACATAATAAATCGCAATTAGTGAATGAATTAGTGTGTCATAATGCAATTTTAATTACGTGAATGGTCTGAGCCATTATTGGGCTTTGGACCATCCCGGCCCGTTGACAGCCTGCACCACCATGCTCGACCCTCTACTTCCATCTTTCCCTTGCCTGGTGGGGAAGGCGAGGGCCGAAGGCCGAGTCTCTGTCGGCAGTGATGGGCGACGGGTGCGACGGCGCGAGCCGGCCAGCGTGGCTGCAGCAGTACGAGCTGGTGGGGAAGATCGGGGAGGGCACCTACGGCCTCGTCTTCTTGGTGCGCTCCAAGCCTCCGCAAGGCCTTCCTCGCCATCAAGAAGTTCAAGCAGTCCAAGGATGGCGATGGCGTCTCCCCCACCGCCATCCGAGAGACTCTCTCTCTCTCTCTCTTCCCGTCTCCCTCCTCAAGAGTTTTGATTGAATTTCCATGGTTCTTGGCGCATGATCGAATTTTGCGGATTAGGGATTATTGTGCTTTAGGGTATGGTATTAATCAATAGGAAGAGCTAGGAAACTTTCTGCGTTTGTTCGTGCGGATCAACTGCGTTTGTTCGGCTATGCACTTTTTATATGTTCAGCATACAAATTGATCGTCAACATTATCTTAGTTTGAATTCCATGAATATTTACTCCATCTACCACCTTGAAAAAGCAATGACAACCAGACTTTTCCACGGACAAACAGCATCTTGAAAAAACAATGCAAAGAGATTATTTAAACAACATCATGAAAAAATAATACAAAAAGCTTATTCATTTATGTTTTGAGAGAGTGATAATACATTACAGCATCCAGCATATTTACATATAAAAGGAATATGATACAAGTACAAACAGTCAATTGTACTCAGGATCTTTCATCATGCTGATTCTCAGTTTTTATTCATCAAGCCATGTGGATTAATGCATTCTCGCCTGATATATATGTTTAGAGCTGTCAACAGGCTGGCCCAGTCTAAGATCCTGAAAGGAATTGCACTTGAGCTTAGGATGAAGGACTGTTGGCTAGGCCTATCTCTATATTTCTCTAGAATATTGGCATCCTGGCCTGGAAAAATTATCTGATGGGTTTGGGTTAGATCTATGACCAAGCCTTATGTCTGTGCCTCTAAATTTTTTGTTTTTTACTTTAGTCTTCTAAACTATATACTTGAACCATTACATGCTTCACTTGTTAGTTGATTCTTATATGCTGATAACTGATGCAGCATTCTTATAATATCCATAATTTTACAGTTAGATGAGCAAATCAGTAATGTTGACCTACTTTCCTTTTACAGATATGATCCTCTAAAGCATATAACTGCAGCACAAGCTTTGGAGCATTAGTAAGTGTACAATTATTTTATTTGGCGTTTTTGTTAGTACGATAAGCTTTGGGGGGTAGATTCTGTAATGGAGGTGGGGAGTTGGCATCATTTAGATCATCTTTGAAATTTGTCTTTCTAGTTTTATGGTTTATTTCAATTATGACTGAAATTATTCCAGTAATAGCACGGTAGATAAATTTGATTTAATTGTTTTCTGGATTTTATTCTTACTGAATGGTATGGAAAACCATATCAATAGATTTACCTTTCTGTTTGCTGCTTTTTGAAATTCCTTGCTTACTGCTTTCACAGGTGCTTTCGGCTTGATCCCCTGCCAGGACGGGAGTGAGTACATATATATATATCCATGTCTTTTCAAATATATTGCATGTCTCCTTTTTTAGATGGTACTCAACAAGAACAAATTTTCCAACTCATTTTGATACTTCTAGGATCTGCAGTAATGCATGATTGAAACACTTTCAGCTCTAGGGTATTTTAATAAACTAAATGCCTATTTTTTGTCATTTTAACTTGAAAAATGTGTTGCTGCTGCTCAGTGCACTTGGACAACAAGGAGAGAAAGCTGTGAATTATCCGGCTTGTCCAGTTGACACCACAACTGATTTTGAGGGAACCACAAATATCCAGTCTCAGCCGGTATCACAACAGAACTTAGACAATGGGTCTTCATCTGTTTGAAACTTCATGTACTTATTGATTTAGGGTGTTGTTGCTAATGGATTATAAAATGAGATTAACTTGATTTGTAAGATAAGCTTGGGTTATCCTCATAGAAATTGCATAGGGATAACCTACAGTAATTCTGCTAATCCTGTTAATGCCATCCCTTGCGGATAACCTATACTAATCCTGTTAACCCCATCTCTTGATCCAGTACAAGACGTGCTCTTAGTTTATAGGGAAGTCTTGTGACCATTATTTAGGGTAGATGGTTTACCAAAGTTATTAGTTTTGAACTTTGAAGTTTTTATAATTTGAAGAAAAATGTCATTTTTATCTATCAAATAGTCTGTGTGATATTAACACGCTTGGTACACAAATGCAGTTTGCTGCTCTCTGGTGTTATTATTTTTGTGCTCATCATTTTCTTATTTGGATTTAGGTGGCTGGAAATGCAGTTTCTGGAGTTCCATCTATTGTGGGACCAAGAGCAGTTCCTCAGTCAATGCCTAAGGTTGGTATGCAACGGATGCCACCAGATGCAGGCATGGCTGCTGCTTTTAACGTTGCTCAGCAAGCTGGCATGGGTGGCCTAAATCCTGGGGGCATGCCGTTGGAGTGAGGTACTGTTGCTCAGGCCCATCAGCAGCAGGTATATCCTATTCAAACTTCAATCTGTCTTTGTTATATAAAATCCTTGGTTCTTATTTTAGATTTGCTTTTTGGAACAGCCGAGGAGGGATCCTGGAATGGGCATGCAGAATCCTGGTTACCTCTCAGCAGAAAAGACGGTTCTAACGGGAAGAAAAAGTTTCCAATTTTACTTTCACCACCAAAAGAGAGGAAGCCTCTATGCTGATGCCTGAAAGCAACAGGTTTGCTTGCTCACTAGCTTAGTATGGGCAAGTTTTTAGTGGGAAATGATTAGTTAATAGTGGAACAACTGTTCCTGAATTGCTGCCAGGCAGAATTCTGGTTACCCTCAATGGAAATGACAGTAGTATTAATGCTAGCAAAGATTTCAAATATGACTTCCACTTCCACCATCAAAAAGAAGCTGATGCCAATGCCGAAAACAATGGACTTGCTTGCTCCTAAGAATTTAAGTAGAAAATGACTAACAGTGGAGCACCTGGTTGCGAAAAATGTTGTGCTGTTGCATTTCAGGTAAGGGAGTTTGATTTGGACAGCAGCAGACCTGAGACTTCAGAAAAGGCAGGATGACTACCAGTATGAAGACAAGCATTTTCCTTGGCATTTAGATTTCTTAAAGTTGGCGATGATATGGGCCTTCATTGATGATTTGCTTTGGGTGGGTACATCAGAAGTGATGATCAACAATGTTTTTCTGATAACGAACTTGAGTATTAGTTTGCTACTTGGGTGATACAATGGTTACACAGGTATGGACCTGCCTAACCTTCTCAGCTAGATACGTGAAATGGTCCGTGCTCTGGCCCGTGAACTGCTGCAATTATTTGCAAGGCGTCGCACGTGTGGATCTGGGGGCCGACCTGGGCTGAGCCTAATGGCCAGATAGGCGGCCTGATTATTGCCAAAGAGCTTCAAGGTTTGATTCGGTCAAGGTAGCCCGGCCCACAAAAATGTATGTTGGCCCACCTACAGGCCGAAACGGTAGACAGCTTGCAATATTGCCAGGAGGCCTATAACAGATCACAGCACTATGATGAAAAGAGCTCACCCTCAACAAATGCTGAAAACAAACAGCTCACTGACCTGGAAAATATTAAGAGATTATTTGGTTACCGAGAAGTAAATGAAAAAAAAGACTTATCTTCACTTTTAACCTTTTTTTAAAAGGCAATTCAAATTTTACGTTTGGTTGAACAAAAATGTTTTTTAAAAGTATAATTATTAATATATAAAACTTTGTTTATTTAAACAATTTTACAAAAAAAATTTAAAAAAATTATATTATTATTATATGTAAAATTATTAAAACTATTATAAACTAAAATATAATGAAATCTAATTTTAAAAATCACTTTCCAGAAAAACATACGAAAATAAAATTTAATAGATCGAAAATGAATTAATTTCAAAAAAATCACTCCCAAATAATTAGACACAGAAAATAAATAAAAATAATCTCCCATTATATCACTTTTTCTTACTTTCTAACAACCAAAACAAAGTAAGGTTAGCAATCAAAAAGATGGCTTAAACGGCTTAGTCTTGAGACTCTTGACACTAGAGATTCATCAATTGATTCAACATATTATACACCAAAATAGACACACTAGATATCAAGAAGCCAGTAAATAACAAAAACAGCACAAATGTTTTACAAAAAATTAAAGCAGTCATTTATTCATTTACAAAAAATGAACGCACATTATTTCGTAGATTGCTTGCAATGTCCATCCCAGTTGCAGCATCCGCAAAATGATGCAAGAGTTGCCCCTATAAAATAGCAACACTAGGCCATGTCAAAAAGGATGAGGAGATCCTGGGCTGGCCAGGATCAGGAGAAGCAATTTAAAGTAGATCAAGAACCACTTCCTCGTCACTTCTTGATGTACGTAGTCCAGGAAAATCTCCTTGAAGAACCCATATATTTGCCAGAATATCGACAAAATTATTGAGGAAGTGACCACTTTTGATTTTGAAATGAGAAGAAGTGTTGGTATGAGAGCACATGTGATTTGCTGGGAAAGCTCAATTCTCTTTATTTTCAAGCTTTCACTTCTCAGCCCGCTGGTCGCTCTTTTGCACTTATGCTAGCTTCCAAAGGAGAGAAGGAAACAACTCCAGAAGAGCTATGATTCAAATTAACCTGCTTCTATAATACAATTTGAACATATATAGGTTAGCAATGTTAAGTAACAGGATATGATAATAAAGAGACTTAAAAAAATTTCAGACCTATATATAACATGAACATAAAAAATACAACCTTCTCAGTTAATTGATCAAGCTGTGAGGACACATCAGATGCCTTCATGCAATACCACCGAGGGAAGGCCTGCATACTTGCAGGGAACAGTTCATGATTCCATTTCTGCAAAGGGCATCCGATATAAAACACATTCAGAATGTGAGGCAGTAGGCAAAGGAAGCAACATAAAAATATAACTGAACAATAACATATGATTAACAGCACAATTTAATCAAGCAAACATATGCCATATTGGCTAAATGCAAGGGTGAGTAAAAAAACCGAAAAATCAATATACCGTACCATACCGGTTGAAAACCGTATTGAAAAACAAGTTCTCAAAGTAAACTGGTATGGTTCCGGTTCTCAAATTTTGAAAAACCGCAAAACCGGTTCTAGTTCTATACTTCACAAAAAACTGATGAATCAAAACCATACTGATTTTAAATAAATATATAAAGATATTATATATGTGTATGTATAATGCATACGTTACATATATATTAAAATTTAATTCACATTTATAATTTTTTAATATCTTTCTTAAGCCCCACAAAAATTATAGTTTTAAAAAATACCATAAAAATATTCTTTTACAAATTATATTTAATTTTTAAGTATTATAAAGTAAAATTTAGATTTTAAAATTAATAATTTGAGAAACCGGTATACTAGTTTTAAAACATCTTTAAAACCAATTTAGAACCGAAACCAAAAATCTGGTTCTTAACCAAACCGGGACTGATTCCCGTTCTAAAATTTTCAAGAGCTTGAATTTGATTCCGATTCTAAAAATTGTAAAACCGGTACAGTTTACCAGTTTTGCTTACCCCTAGCTAACTGTATAAACTAGCTGCAAGCACTCGGCCAAAGAAATGAAAGCTTTCCTTATGACATTGTATACGATAAAAATTCACTTATTCACAAAAATTCACTTAATTCATCCACAAGCATCAAGCATCATTCAGGAACAAATGGCAAAGATAACAAGATCTCTTATCAACAGAGCTGGTAAAATATGCAATCCGTGAGGATACAAAATTAACTATGAGAAGGCACTGGAACCTCTATTTCACAATTTAGTTATCAATTGGAAACCTAGGGAGTATTTTGAGATATAGATGTAGATGGATGATTTGAATTCAAGTGGCAACCAAACAACACCGAGATTGCCATCTATTTGGTTTCATATTAAGTTCCATTGGAACATAGATTTTAATATGCAAGGCACGATTAGTGATTGATTAGGGATTGCAGACAGTAGCTAATCATGCTAATCATGACAGTATTTTTAATGCTATATTCAGATTTAAGTTCAGTAGCAGAATTTTAAACCATGTTTGGATGAGCAAAGAGATGATCACCTTGCTAATCACAACCCAAACGGGCAATTAATAAACTATCCATTAGGTTTTTTTATCCAGTAAGGAAAATTACGATAGCAGTCAGTGATTTCAGCTATGTTTTTCAATTGTTATGATTTACATTTTCTACTTTTGCAGAAACAACTCTAAATTAGGAAAATTCATCAAAAGGCTGCCCTAAAATTATTCCTGCCCGAATCGCAAACATCAATTCCATGTAAAATTTCTCAGATAGAAGGCATACGCACAGAAGAAAAACACAAACTAATGCAAAATCACCACGCCAAGAAGAACGAGAACAGGATCAGACCTTTCCGGAGCAGAGAGAACCGGTGATTGAACGTGCGATCGCCGGAGAGACCGATCCGGCAAGATCGATCATAGGGACGGATCGGAACGGCTCCGATCCGGGATCTGACGGCTGGAGAGCGCCGGCCGAGGAGTGGAGGATCCGAAGCCCCTTCGAGGAGCCCACCGCCGATGCCAGAGGAAGAGGATCAATCAGCAGAGGAGAGGAAGGGCGGAGGATCCGATCAAGGGTTAGGGTTAAGGATTTCGATGCTCTTCCGCTCAAAAGCCTCCCCGCCATCGATGCCTGCCTCACTCCCCTTCGATCGCTGTGGCGAACCAAATAAACAGGTGATGCGAAAACGACGGCCATCGAGTTCCCACATTTTATGCCCCTGGAGAGCGAGCGAGTCTTCAGTTTTGCTTGAGAACTGTGTGCACAATCACAGGCACACACGAATCCCAAGGCAACCGTTTGGAATAGTTACATAGTTTTCGTTATCGCAAAAAATTGAAAAATTACATAATTTTCATCCAATGTAGATTTATCATTTTTTATGGTTGTTTTTGGCTATAGAAGGCCTAAATTTGCACTTCCATTAAACCAAATCAATTAATTATTTTAGACTAATGAGACTTACAAAGTAAGCATGTAATCAAACCCACCTCAATTTTGCAATCCACAACAAAATAGTAGACCTAATTGAATCATATTTGACAAAAAAAGTCAATAATTTTTAACAAATAAAGTGCTTCAAAATCTTAAGTTTATAACTTCACCCATTTGAGAGATGAATAGTGGGTACAATCATCAAGCCAGTGTTTTCAACGTATCAATCAGTTGCTCTCCCTCGCTTACGGAGTGCTGCGTAATGAAATTAAAAGGTAAAAAGAAAATTACGCTACATTGAAAAATATAATTGGTTTTATACAAAAAATCCCAAACATAAAGCCCAAGGCGCATTATATGAATCAAAGGGCAATAGTTGTCGATCACAGTCCATGTAACTTGCCTAATTTGTAAATGGTATACAGAAAATCATGGCAAGAAATCAAAAAGGCCCTGGAGATGGATCAGAATGCAGTTCTTGTGCTGATTGAACAACCTGACAAGTCATGGCAAGCTACTCGCCCGCAATGAGGATAGGGAGACCCCTGAGATCAAGGAATAACAACAGTTATAACATAGTCCTTTTAAGGACTCAAAAGTTGCAATGGCATCAATAAGTTGTGCAATTGAACTTGTGAATCATCAGAAAATGCCTTTCATTCTGATCAACTAAAAATGTCAATCTGATAAGGTTCTGATACCACCTGCACAAATGACCATATCCAGATATTTTGAAAACAAAATTACTTATAGATGACAGTTGCTATACAAATTCTGTCAACCACTAGCTTCTTCTCAGCATTAGGGCCTGAGATTAATGTCTGAGAGGCTGACCTATCATCATTCATAAAGTGGCATATAACACCAACACACCAAAAGCAATTAAAAATAAATGCAAAGAAAACTGTTCTCACCAGCCACCACGCCTTGAGAAGTAGTCAGTGTCCAGAGACACAGCTAGTGCAAGAGTCACAGCTCTCTCAGCAAGACTGAGGGGGCGAGCAACCTCTAATTCCTGGACCTAAAACAAGTTTTCAGAACATAGTTCAAAAACATCATCCATCCAATGGACCTAAAACAAGTTTTCAGAACATAGTTCAAAAGCATCAGTAATAAGTAGCACTTGCCTCTGAAGCCATGCCATATTTAAGATTTGAACCAGCATCCCCAAATCGGATCACATACTGACCAGCATCAGTGAAGAGCTGCATTTGACATCAGGAATTATATTTGAATATATCCCTCGAAATATGCATAGAGTTAATACTGGCATCAAAGACAGCAAGATACCAATTAATATAATTATTTGACTGATATAGGCAATCAGAGTATTCCACAAATTTTACGCATTGGCTCTCAGACTATTCTCAAGAAGCTCCCCACAGATTTACGAAGGAACATCTGTTGTATTTAAAATTGTACTTTCAGTATCTTCCAATACCCTACCTAAGAAAAAAGGTATGACATCTGAAGCCTTGGTAAAAGGCTGACATTTCTCTGTCAAACAACTTTTTGGTAAAAGAGACAAATAGTAACATACTTCAATTGTTTTGATCCTCTGCTTAAATTTGAAATATAACAAGAATGAACATGAAAAACTTTGCTCATATTGAAATAAATGCCATAATCGTTTGTAGCACTTCTCATAAATACTACACATACATCAAACAGCTACTATAAACAACGAGCGTTACCTCAAAGCCAAAACCCCTCCAATCACGATCAATCTGAGCCAGAACATTTTCCTCATCATCCTTCAGGGTAAATGTCCAATTCCAAAAGCCAGGATTCTCAACCACAGCAAATTGCTTGTTTCTACAAATCAGATATCAATATCTTAAGGATGAAAGTAGATGGAATTTCTTCATAGTACATGTTGATGATTAAGAAAAATTTGCATTAACCGCATAAAATCATCCAACTACATATTAATCCCTCAAAATGTCATAATTACTCTAAACCCTGAGACAACTGAGTATCAAACTTAAAGAACAAATACCTTAGCACAGGGGTACAAGAATCTAGTAGTTAGTTTATACTTTATATGGTAACTCAAAATACTACTCAAGTAAATCCAAGCATGATGCTAAAATTTCATTCATATGATTGTTGTGATGTAACAAAGATCACAAAATTTAAGGAAAATGGAAAAGTTAATCAGGAAGCACTTCAGTTTCTTGCCCAAGACTTACTTAGCATAGCACACAAACATCATAATGAGAAACAAAAGGTAGTCTGAAGATTTAACCTAAAAGCTGATTCCACTTGTCGTTCTGCTGCACCATTTAAGCCTCAGCAACCCATAACAACCTTACCTTATTAAATGCTACATGAAAGTAGCCTACAACGTATTTGAAAATCCAACTCACAGGATGAATTTATTGGTGAAAGAACATTATTTATTTTCTAAGAAGAATGTACGAAGAAGAATATTACCCAAGATACAAATCATAGATTCGCCTCCAAAGATGCCAACGTCTGTGAACCACACCAACTACCTATTAGATGAATAACAGTGAATCTTTGTGTCATCCAATTTATGGCAGAACTGTGACAATTTAGATTAATATCATAGGCATTCTTAACAATCAGCATACCTTACCCTCTACTTCTGCATAAATTGTGCTATTTATCCACCAAAATGGCCTACGAACCTAAAAGCCTCAAGTAAGTACGGCATGAACTACATAAAAATTGCTCCCCTGGATCCAACCATGTGGCTGAGACTTACCCTGAATATCTCATTACCCAAGCCATCAATTATATATGCAATGAAGGGGCGTCTTGTACGAAGCAACTGAAATATTCAAAACAAATATATCACCTTTCATGAAAAATTGTCTAAAGTAAATAACCTACTAATCATGTTTCAAACAAAAACATAATAGATATATAGCATAAGTATGAAGAAAATTGAAAGAATAAACACAGGTCAAGCATCAAGTGGAAAGGTAGTAATGATAAAAGCAGTATACCTGCCTAAAGATGACATTACTTTGCTCATGGATAAAACCCACAGGCTAGAAAGAAATTGAGTCAGTATGCAAAACTCAAATTCACTATTATCACTTCAAAAACATTTGAACTGAAGATGGATACGCACAGACTGAGGATAGTTTGGATCCATTATTATATAACGGCTCTCCTGTTATTCAAAAGCAGGCAACTGTGAATTAGAGCAACAGATGCAACTAAAGTAAATAAAATGATGAATGAATATTAAAAGAAGGAAAATTCAAAAGATGATTATCTCAACAACGGTCATGTTACAACATCTCTAAACTCAAGGAAACAGGAACAACTTCATAATGTAAACAGCCAAGACTGCACAACAGACTATATTAAAAACAAAACTGGTTGTCATGGCCCGATGGTAATGTCACATAATATCCTAGGAAATGACAAAGTAACATCCACAATAAATATTTCATATAAATGTCATATATTGCAAAATTTGTTCTTCTCTTGAAGGAAAAATGAAGAGAAAAGGTAAATGTTCTCTGGTTAGTCCCACTTCAATGATTGCATAAAAATCCATAACTTTGTGTTTCAATCCATAATTTTTTCTAGAACATAAAGATCCCATCACAACCAAAGCGACTCGCATCCGTACAAAATATATAATATGAGTGACTAAGTCCGCACATTTCTAACTTAGAAAAAGCATTAAATATTACCTGCTCAAAAGCAAACATAATATTGGCCCATTCAACATCTCTTGTGATGACTAGATTGGCTCTTGCAAGTAATGGTGCCAGTTTGACCTGTACCAAAAGAATGTTGATATGTAATGCTACACCAAACACCTTCAGTACCCATGAGAACTATTATAAAAGTATACGCCTCTGCAACCATTCATCTGACATGATCATGATAGATTTTAGGAACAATCTGAGAGTCTTGCTTTTTCCAACAAGAAATTAATCAGACAATTTCATTGACTTATATAGGCATCCTTTATCAAAAAAGGTATATGACCAAGAAGTTTCTCATGTACTTGTAAACAGAATGCACGAAAAAAACCATTATTTTTTGCCTATAAACCAAATAAATGGGAGGAGTTTTTTCTCCATCTTTGGGTGGAAGGATTACATTTTGCCTTATAAAGAACACTTACCTCTTCTGAGGAACTAAGTGAAGAAAGGGGTTGATCCCATTGACCAACAGATGGTTGGTTCAGAGGTGCTTTAACCTGCCTTTCTTCTTCATCAATAACTGGTCTGCTTAGAACTGATCCCGAAGATGAAAGCCCAAAAGAAGATAGAGCCTCAAACAATGTATTCCCACTCTGGACCTGTCTACTGATCCCATGATTTTTCTTCTGTCTATGTCTTCTTTGTTGTTTCTTTGCATTCCAAAGTTGTATTGACCAACTCCTCGTTAGAGAGTGTTCCTCCTGTGCAAATTGGCTAAATCCACGGCAAAAATTAGAAGTATTTGCCAATCTGGTCAATGTTCCTGTCTCACCGTTTAGCTCAAATAGACTGTATGGTGAAACTGGCCTGAAAAGAAAACTCATATTCGACTTCCCAAAGCCAAGATGCTGCAGTACTGTACAATCAGGCCACCTAACCTTCTCTGTTTCACTACAACACCCATTTTGCACAACTCTTCGGACATCAAATGTACTAGTTCGGATGTTTTTGGTGCTATACTTGCTCAACCACTTCATTGAATCTATCCCCCACTGGAACCTGCAAGAAAAATGATTTTGGTAACACCTTTAGATTAAACCCCAACATGGAATGTCACAATATCAGGATCCACCAATTCAATCAGAACCACAAGAACAGCAATCTTTAACGAACAGATACAAAATGACGCAAGAAAAAGCCTTTTCCACCCTTTTCTTTTTCTCTCTTCCTTTAATTCAATCCGAAACTTCTTACCAAACGTTTCCTTTCCAAACCTGACAAAAATGAACACAAAATGGATTCGAGAAAAAATTGGAAATCAATTCTACTCCAGCACTAAAATCACTTCAAGAAAACAGCTTTTCCAGATTTCCAGCAAGAAAAGCACGAGAGTCACATCAAGAATAAAAGTTTTTGAAATTTCCAGCAAGAAAAGCACTCGAACCCCATCGCACGATGAATTAACGACACCTTAATTCAGCAGAGAAAACCCTAGAAGCATCAAAATCAACAGAAAGAAAAGCAGAGATCGGAGAAATCGACCTGGATTCCAGCGACCGCTGTCAAGAACGGCGACAGAAGACGAAACGAACACGTGAAGGAAGAAAGATCGGAATCAGGAAGGAACAGTTCTCCGACGATTCCGATCCCGCCCGAGCAGCCAGCGCACAAAGCTGAAAGAACGTACTCAGCAAATTTGCCTCCGGATAGCGGATCATGTGTAAGCACAATCTTAAGGCATTTGTATGGTTGGGATCTTGTCCTACGCTGAAAAGCGCACAGGTCATTTCTTCTAGAAAAATATGGGGGGAGCAAAGCCCGTGAGCCGGTACTAGTTCCAAGATCAAATCGAATTTTCGGATTTTTATTGTCAGAACTAATTTGATTGTGAAATAAGAGGTTATTTGGTTGTTGAGAAATAAATGAAAATAGAAACAAATTACTTTTCTCTATTTTTATTGATTTTTAAAAATGATTGAAAATAATATATTTTTAACTTTTGATTAAATAAAAAAAATTTTAAAAAATATAATTATTTAAGTAAAATAATATTTATTTAATTTTTTCATAAATAAACTTTTTTGGTAATTATTTATGTAAAATATTAATTTATTTAATTTTTAAATAAATAATGATTCTTATGTAATTATTTTGTAAATTATTATTTATTTAATTTCTTCATATATAATCTTTTTTAAATATATTATTATTTGATGTGAAATTATTAATATTATTATAACTAAAAATCATTAGAATTATTTTTAGAAAATAAAATTTAGTTTATTTTTTACTTATGACTTAAAAGTATTTAGAGGTGCACTAACTTATAATAAGTCACAAAGTGTTCTCACTTTGGACCATTTCTCCTTACTTTTTACTAATTAAATAGCCTCTTAAAAAATAAAAGTATATTTACTTTTTTTATTTAATTATTTAAAAAAAATTCCTAAAAAATAAATTATTTTCTTATTTTTTTATAAAAATAAAAAATATATTTTACTTTGAAATATTTTACTTCAAATTAACTTATAAAAAAATTATTTAATAGTTTTTTGTTTTCTTTTAGAGGTAAGTTAGGAATAAAAAAAACATCTCCACCTTATTATTTATCTCCAGACAACCAACTAGTCTTTCAAAAATATCTAAATTGATTTTGAGATTGAATGAAAATATAATAATTGCACTCAATTATACTGTGTATGTTAACCCTAGCATTTGATAGCAGACCTTAAAGTTCTTCCTGAAGAATTAACCTACCGTTTAATTGCTTTATACCTCACTAATAAAATTTCAACAGAAAAAAAATAGCTATTCTGAAAAGTTCAAAACCACTATTTAGAAGAAATGACAGAATTTTTGCTGTAACTTTCAATAATTTTCCAACTCTATCTGTTATGCAATTATTGGAAGGCAAAATCAAGATTTTAAGTTTTGATTTTGAAATCCATTTTGACATCCATCAAAATTAATATGTTTGAATCCGTTTCGGCCAAAATTAATTCATTTTCAATCAAATTATTTTTTTAATCTTCTTTCACTAAAATTTGATTTTAAATTCTAAATTATTTAAAAAAATTTAAAAAATGAGAATATATATATATATATATATATATATATATATATGCATGTATGTATGTATATATTAAAATTATCAAAAAAAAAATTTGCTAATAAATTGCTTCAAAATGAAAGAAAAAATTGAAATCACCCAAGAATTAATCCCAAATCATCTTGATTCGAGATCAAAGTCTTAACCAATGGGACTAATTAGATTTTGCGATAAAAAATATAATATATAAATATATATAATATCTTTTTAAAAATCAAAACCAAAAGTATAAGCCGAAACGTTTTGACCGATATTTAAAAGTAAATAAATAAATAAATAAAATGTGTGGCTTTGCCATAGGGCATGAACAAGAAAAAGCCATCGAAACACTTGACAACAATCAGGAAATCCAATTTCATCTTGTGTCACAATACTCAAACTGCAACACTATCAATTCTTAACATCAGAACTCTGTGCTCAGATTCATCAAGAAATTTTCCTCCTACAGAAGAATATAGCTGGCTAGCTCGTGACTGGCTGATGGATGAAAGAGTTAAAAGATGAGTGACATAACTTGATGGTGTGTAAAGTGGTAACTAGCAAACAACTAACAATGAACAAAAAAACCATTACAACTACAATTGTTTAGAGATCGACAATCATCTAAAGGAAAAGAAGTTCATGAGGAAATGATGCCAATGATGTTGTGACATGGATGTGTAGACAAGAGGCAACAACACCATAACTATGATGTACTATTTACCATGTTAACAAGCCATCCTTGTATGGCACACTCATGTCAAGGGGTTTGTTCAGTAAAATGAAGATACTATTTCAAATAGTGGCTCAAAGGAATCAGAAAATTAGCAGTCCAGTGATCTGTGGTCTTTAGAAATATAGAACACAGACAGACAAAAATTTACACATCTCAAAAGCTCAACAAATTCAATGATTCAAATTTTTGTTCTCATCGTTTCGTGAGAAGTTTCTTATCCACCTTCCTGGTTATACATCATTGTCACAACTTCCTGCTTCAAGCGTATAAATTTAGTGTGCTCTTTTCCAGAAAAATAAACTCTAATACATTCTTCCACACACTAACCCACAACTGAAATCATCAATTACTTTTTATTGAATAAATTTGGTGACTAACATTCCAGCATTTACGAGAAGCAGAACAACAAAAGTTCAAGTGAATTAATGTCATGCAGGGATAGCAAATTGCTGAATTTGGAGAATGCTGCATTCTCAACCAATATAGCAACATGCAACGACAAATACAGGAGCAGTGGAATCACGACGCAAACAAAATTCAAGCAACATAACTCATGTTCAAGAAGCAAAATCACGCAGGATCGGCCAAGAAGCAAAAGTTATATCACAAGACTCCAGTAGCAAATGGTCTAAAATAGCATACAGAAACACTGAATCCACATAAAAAAATGTTGATTTTTGGTACTAAGAACATGAAGTTCGACATTTTTATTTAACTCTAGAATATGGAAATTGGACACAACAGATCACATTCCTTACTTCTCATCACTCTCCTGATTGTTCTGCTCGTAGCGGCGCTTGAACTTGGCGATCTGGCCGAGGCTCTGCGCCCTCTGGCGGCGAGCACGAAAGTGGTACACTTTCCCAACATTGTGGATCTTTGTCATCATCACATTGATCAACCTCCCGCTCTGCGTCACGTACGACATCCATTGCGCCTGCGGATGCATCCCCTTCCTCATCTCTACCTAACAATCAAAGCAAACAATCTATTTCTCTATAAAAAAAACGATTTTCTCGATCGATAACTCTCGAGAAAACAAAACTTGGATGAATTGAGAGAATGAAAAGGAAACCCTAGCACGCGAATAGAATCGAACTCACCGAACCGTAGCAACGAAGAAGAGGATGAGGACTTCTCTGATCAAAACCGAAACCAAAACCCGATCAGACCATAAACGGACTTCCTCCAGAACCGCATCTCGTCCGAACCGACAACCTCGCCGGTATTCTCGACTGTCCGATCACGATCCAACGGCTAGATCAGCACTCCAGCTGTCACGTACTACCTCAGTACATCGGCCAATAACTTGCACCAACATGCGTTCTTCATCCTTACCAATCTCTTCACTGTTTGCTTCTGATCCAACGGTTGACGATGTGTATCATCGGGATAACTTATCTTGCTCTCACAACACACGACACCGCTCGACCGGCCGCGATATATTGTATCTCGCCGTCAAAGTTCGCAGTGAAGTTTTTAAACCAGGAGCAATAAACGGGAAAATAGAGAAAATTCTCAAAAATTGGGAAAAAAACTTGGAACGGAGATCCAGGTGCTTCGTCTTCCTCCGATCGTTGCCGGCGAAACCCTAGAAGCGAAGGACGTCGGTTTCTTGTCGATGAGGTTGTGGCGGTTGTGAATGGAAGCCCTAGCGGGAGACGCGGTGATTCGGTGGCGGTGTTGGGCAGCGGGAATAGAGTTCTCCGGCGGGTGATTAGGGTTTGGAGATGGGGACGTCGGAGGGGTCGGATGGGGGGATGGGAATGGAGGATTTGAGCGTGGGAACGATCGTGTGGGTGCGGAGGAGGAACGGGTCATGGTGGCCGGGGAGAATTCTGGGGCCACAGGAGCTGTCCGCTTCGCATCTCATGTCGCCGAGGTCGGGGACTCCGGTTAAGCTTCTTGGACGGGAGGACGCTAGTGTGTGAGCTCTCTTTCGTTCTCTGATCTCAAAAAGTTTTTTTTTTCCTGATTTTTATGATTGTTTGGCTGATTGGAGAGGAAGAAAAATTATGTTTTTGATTCCATTTGATTACCTGTTTAATATTGTTTTAGTTCTTTTCCTTTCTTTCTTCTCATCCTTTTTGGTGTTGTTGCTATTGCTGCTGCTGCTGCTGTTGTTCTGTGCAGTCAGTTTAGTTCTCAGTTGAAAGTTATCATATTTCTATACTTGTGAACTGCTTAGATTATGTTCGACAAATTTTTTTTATGGTTTTGGTGGTTGTTGCATGCATGAAAAAAGTAAGTTTGTTGCTTAGATTATGTTGGACAAATCTTTCTATGAGGAAATATGGGTTAGCGTTGACAGCCATAGAATTTGTTGATGCATTCATGAACTTTTTGACAATATTTATCCTTTCTGAAACTTTTTTAAATAAGTTTGAATTCAGTAGAGGGTTAGGTTGCTGATACCAGTGTAAAGTTAACTTTCAATTTGGGACTAGTAACTATTTGATGCCCTCATTATTTTCTGCTCCTCATTACTATGGATAACTTGTCTCGTCCAGCATATTTCAACATACTTGTTATGAAGTTGCAGTACTTAGTTAATGATATAAATGAGTTAAGATGTTCAGGCAGGAAAACTTTTAGTAATTATATTTATTCATGGGGTCTCTTATCAGGGATTGGTACAACTTAGAGAAATCCAAACGTGTGAAACCTTTTCGCTGTGGGGAATTTGATGCTTGTATTGAACGGGCTGAAGCTTCCCAGCAAATTCCTATAAAGAAACGAGAGAAATATGCACGTCGAGAAGATGCTATTCTCCATGCTTTAGAACTTGAGAAGCAACAGCTTGAAATGAAACAGCTTCAAGCAGGAAAAATCTTCATTGGCAGACACAGGAAAACTTCAGGTTCTTTGATGAAAAGGGATTTTCACAACAGTTTGTCAGAGCTTTACACGAGGAATGACACTGCAAAAACACATGGTAAATCTGCTAATCACAAATCACAGATTCTTTGCAGAAAGGTGACTTTGCCATTCAGTCAAAAGACTATGGGAGGTTCTTTTGATGCTCATGACTTTAAAAGTAGGAAACAGTTCAGCTTGGAAGAAGATGTTCCTGAAGCCACTCAGATGCAAGGGATGCAGGACTTTGGCCTTAGGATTGCTTCATTGCAGAAGTTCTCTCATGCTTATAGAAATCCTATTGATAATAATGCAGAAATTCTTTCTTCTGCTGGACCGATGACAGAAAGAGTAGCCAATGTTGGTGGCAGCAAAAATAAATATTCCATAAAAAAGAAAAGGTCACATGGTGGCATGGTTCAAGAAACTCTGGTGAAACGACGCGATAGACGACGACCACTTGTTCAAGTTTTACAGAGCAGTGTGAAGCTACCAGATCTACATTCTTTCCAACCTGATAATAATGTTACATCAGGGGCAATGCTGGGAGAAACAGAAGACTCTGGGGGTGATATGTGCCATATAAAGAGGTCCAGATGTGACTCGCTGCCATCAGACTCCAGTGACTCTTTTGATCATTTGGGATATCATCTCGAGCAAAAACCATTTGCAGAATCACAATTTGAAATGGATTCTTCAGAAGAGTCCACATCTTCTGAATTGATTGGATCCAGTGATTCTGACTCCTCTGAGACAGATTATTTGGAACCTGACCCTGAGGATGATGCTAAACTACCATCAGGTAATGAGCAAGTTTTTTTAGTCTGCTGTGGTGGGACTTCTTTGTGTAATTTAATCTATTTCTTTCACTGTATGGAGTAATTTGGCTCTTGCAGGAATTGGAAATCTGTTTCCTTACTGCATGCATGCCTCAGTTGCCATTTGTGATATCCATGTAAATTTTGCTGGAAGGGTTGGAAACTGCCTTCAATTAGGGGCCCATTTAGTTGTGGTAGAGTTTAGGGCAAATGTGGCACCAAAGTGAGGAGGTTTTATATTTATAGTATTACTTTAGTTGATTATATTACAATAATGCTGTAGAACCAGTAATCAGACTGCAAATAGTTCTATTTTTTATGCAAATAGATAAAGTTTCTTTAGGTTATTTTGCTGGTCTTTCATAGGTTTCATTTCTTTGTTTGTGCTGGATCCTTTTATTCTGGCAAGTGTTTTTCAGCCCTGAAATTCTGTCCTGAACCCTTTTTTTGGTCAAAAATCATGTGATCTGCCTAGCTTGTACTTGGAATATATTACACTTTCTTGAGCTGCAAGTGGTTGTGAAACTTTTCCAATATGTATCACATGCATGGTTGGCTGTGGGTTCAATAATACTCCATTTTTTGATAGTTTGCAAGCTTTGTGTTTGTCATGTAGATGATGAAAAATAGAAAAAAGTGACTCTGTTAGAAATGCATTCTATATCTTATTGATTATTTCAACAGAGCATGATTGAAATGCATCATGCTTGAGGTGTCTTTGAAAGTGTTACATGCTTTTAGTCTTTTGACTTTGATTTTGAGGGCATGGTATTGTCATTTAATTAGAGAGCAATTTTTGTTTCTCTGTTGATTTATTATCCTTCTTAATGTTTTTATGCTTTTTAGTTTTTTCCCCTTGCTGTCTTGGCCATCATTATATTTCCCACTTAAAATCACCTGCTTGATTATGGTTTTCTTTCAGGTGATAACCATAAACAGATGCCAGGAGATTCAATTAGACAAATAATTTCTGATCCATCTGGTGATAAAGTATCTGAACAAGTTGGACACATGAATGAAGAGAGACAAATTTCTAGTTACGCATCTGACTTACAACCTGATGGAGCCATGCATACTTTAAATGACATAGGGGCATCAAAGTGGCATCTGAAAGGGAAGCGCAACATTAGACATACAGGAAAGAGACACGTGGATGCCGTAGATGGAAGTTTTCTGTTTTCAAGTTTGTCCAAAGGCAGTGGTTCTTATGAAAGCAAAGGAAACCACTCCAACATGAGATCAGAATCCTCCGGCTTGAGGGCCTTAAATCAAGGTGTGTACAGAAAAAGAGAAGAAGTCTGCTCAGGCTATGATGAAGTTGATATGTTTGACAGTGATTTGGATCATGATCAATTTGTTGGATATGGCAATCAAAGAAATCCTTTGGCTTTAAAAGCTGTCGGAGCAAGGAACCGGATAATTTTGAATGATTCTGATAATGATTCTCATGTGATATCACCATTGAGCTGGGAAATGGATGGCATGTACCGCATGCCTCAAATGGCATATTGGGATGACTTGGATGAATGTTTTGAATCTGTATATGCTGATAATCCCAATGATGATTTGGAGACCCTTCTGATAGATGTCAATCTTAAAGTTCAGGCTGCAAGCTATCAGGGAGAACACGTCCCTCTGGTTTCTTTGATGAGCAAACTGAATGGCAAGGCAATTGTCGGATACCCTGTACAAGTTGAAATTTTGGAAGATGGTTCCGCTGCTTTGCTTCTTTTAAGACGTGATACTGGTCTTGATGATGGGACAAGGCCTCCACCTGTCTGGAGGACTGCACGAAGAACTGCCATGCAAAGAGTCCCACGTTCCAACCCAGGGACAACAACATTGGAAGGTGAGGCTCTAGAGTCTCATCTGTTTCCAGTTGCTGAAAGCAGACAACTCCCCAACAAGTCATTTTCTGTTCATTTTAGTCATCAGGCTAAGTCAGCAATGAAGAATACATGTCAAAGTCAATCTGCTTCAGGAAAGTTCCAGCGAAAGCTTAGCAAGAAGGCCAGCTCATCTAGTCAGAAAACCAGAACATTATCATCTATAGCAACCCAGCATAAGCTCAGTGGCAAAACTAGTGATGCAAAGCGTCTTAGAAGCAATGACCTGTTGAGTGGGCTATTGAAGCCAGAAGATGCAGTGTCATTGGTAACATGTGTGCCCTTGAAGGTGGTATATAGTAGGATAATGGAAGCAGTTGGCAGGCCATCTTCCTCTACGATCCTCAGGGTACGGATGACCAGTTCTGCTATATGAAATCAGTAAGGGACATGAGGGTTTTTATTGTCCTTCATTCATATATACCTGGATTTCACTGTCGAATCAGGTGATTCTGGAGCCTGCCTAATCATCTAACTGCCTGGAGCAAACAACTTCTGGTTAAGTGTATTACAGCGCTTAACAAAAGTGTACTCTGCATTCTATGGTGCATGAAGATTGAGATCTGTTATTGGAGAGAGAGCAAACTGTCTTGGTGCTCAAGACTTTTCATGAACCAGGTTTGGTAAGTTTGGGGGAACATTTCATGCCCAATGGGAACATTGAGCTGGCTTTATACTGACCTTTTGTCGATTGGTTTGGTCGGCTGACTCCTGTTAAGTGCTAACTACAAAACTTAGTAGCCTAGTTTCCTTCAGCCATTCAATATTTATACTCTCAGAGATGTTCAGTAGAGATGCTCATTAGATCTGCAAGGGAGCAAGATTTGGGCCTGCCCAAAATACAGCTTACTGGTCATCTTAGTTGCTATCATTGTATCTCATACCTCACAGTGCATCTTGTGGTGGAGTGATTCGTACCTGAAGATTACATGCAGATGTAGTGGCAGAGAATGTTACAGAATAATAATAATAAAAGAATAAATTCTGACAGATGTAAAGCCATTTCTCTCATTCTTGGCCTTTATAGTTTCATATTCAATCATTCAATCCTGTATATTGTTTATTGTATGTGTTACTGATATTCCTGATTTTGTATTTGTGGTGCGGTGCATATAGCAAACAGGCCAAGTATGTTTGCAGTTCATCAGATGCTATGAAAATCTGCCGTCTGGAAAAAACAGAATAATTTAGAAATTCCAGGAAGGAGTAAAAGCTGGCAGTTGGGCATACTTGGTGCGTGACCCATGTTATTTTAGCCCTCAATATTTAAACTTTTAAAAAACTCCTCCTTGAAGAGGATGCTTAATAGGCTGGATTTTTTAAAATTCTAAATTCTAGTGTCTTAACACATCACATGACTCAGTTGCTGGATTCTATAAGCTAGACTCTAAAATTCAATTTTTTTTTAATGATAAATATGTCTCTAAAATTGTATAAATTTATAAAAAAAAATCTTAAATTTTCAAAAAATTATATTTTTTTTCAAAGTTTATATTGTCTACCAAAATATCCCAACCAAATAGTCTCTATAAGAGGAGTTAAATTTGACATTTGACTCCTGGTTAAATTTAGTTAAATTTAGTCAAGTTTAACCAAAACTTGGTTAAAATTAGTCAATCCCTTGCCATCCTTAGGGATGTAAACAAGCCGAGCTGAGCCTAGCCGACCTTGGCTTGGCTTGGCTCAGCTCCAAAAATAATGAGCACAAGCCGAGCCGAGTCAACTTGGCTCAAATATAATTTTTCAAAAATTAATTATTTTTTAATTAATTTACGTTAAAATAATTTTAAATAATTACAAAAAATTATTAAAAATCAATCATAATATCATAAATTATAATTCATAAATTTATAATACAAATACTAAACCTAAAAAAATATAATTTTTCAGAAATTATTTTTAAATTATTTTTTAGTTAATTTATATTAAAAAAATTTTAAAAATTATAAAAAAATTAAATTATTTTTTATAAGTAATACAAATGATTATATAATTTTAAAAAATATGTATGTTTTTTAAAAAATATACTTATAGAATAGCACCTAAATATAAAAAACTATATCATGTACAATATCACAATTAAATAATTATATGTGCTCTATATTATATATTACAAAATATATTTTTATATATTAAAAATTAGCGAGCTCTTTCTTGAACTAAAATCGAGCGAATTAAATCCAGTTCAAGCTCGACTCGTTACAAATGAGTCGAGTTAAATTTGAGTCGAGGTTGAACCGAGCCGAATCAAATTTGAGTCAAGCTTGAGTGGAACTCGAGCTGGTTGCAAAACTAAATTAACACCCTGCTTATACTAGATTTAACTCGAGTTTTGACCCTTTCGAACAAAAAGAGGTAATATGCGCTAGTAAAACGAGACCCTAATACAAAGAGCTACTATGCTTCTTTTTCTCTCCGCCAAAAAGAAGAAGAAGAAGAAACACAAAAAGAACCAGCAGTAGCAGCACGAAGAAGAAGCAAAAGAAGCAGAAGAAGAAAAAGACGCAGTAGGTGAAAAAAGAAGAAGAACAAAGAAGCAATAGCAGTGTGAAGAAGAAGAAGAAGCGGACAGGGATGACATTCTCTTCCTCGGCATGGAAGGATTCTAGTTCCGTCCCTCAGCAAAAGAATATTGCAAGATAATATAACGCGCCATTATCACCGCAACCTATATTTGTCCATCAATGCACTGCAAGCTGTGGGAACAAACAGATGGAGGTAGATCGATTATCTAGTAAATAATCTTTTTATGCCGCCAACTCTTAGTGCGAGACAAACTACACTGGAATATTTTTGAGGCAATTCCACCACCGCATTCAACGTTGAAGCCGAAGGGTTCCAAGAAATACCCAAGCCGCCGGGATTGGCTGGGATTCATTATCTCGTTGAGATGAATGAGAAGCTTGGCATCATTGAAATTGAACCGGTGAACCACACGGAGTTCAGCATATGGGTTCTGCAAGACAGTGATAGTCTGAGTATGGGTTAGAAAGTGTCGTATCATGTTTTTTCAATCCTTGCAGCGTGGAACATACAAGATGAAAAATGGATCGTTACAAACTCTTCATGGCCTTCTGTAGATTTGAACTATTCGTGTACAGATATGACAGATATGATGAATTAATCAGAGTCTCCTCTTGTCTAGATGATTGCAATTCTCCCGTGAATTCAAACCTTCGTGGAACTTGATTTTATATCAAATCATGTCAAATACATTAAACAAAACAAAATTCACCTTCTGTTCAGTGAAAAAATTGTGCAAAGCCTCTGAAAAATTGGATTCAATTGCTACTGTAATAATTGCTATAATAAATTTAGATCGTGGATGCTCAAATCTACATTCCAAAGGGCTGAGTGATCCCAGTGGGTCTTGCGGGGAGTTATCCTCCAACCGGATGCCGTGAAGATTGCAGGAGAAAACTCGGGCGAAATTGAACTCCGATTCATATGCGATGCCGGTGCAGGTTGAGGTTTTCATCACAATGGGCATTACGACTCCAATTTTACATATTATTATCAAAAGAACCGAGAACCGAACCAATTATATGGTTCCGGCGTTGGTTCTGGTTCTGGTTCTGATTTGACGAAGAACCAGTAAACCAGAACCATACCGAGGATCCGGGTTGCGGGTTTGGATGATATGAACCCGAATTCGTTACGGATCCGATATTGCTTCCCTCGTCCGTCGCTCTCTCGACGGCCCCCATGGCATCATCAAGCGCACTTCCATGGAACTGGGTCATCGAAGCCCTAGCGGATCTCAAGCAAGCCGGCACCTCCATCATCCGAGGTCCCCGATTTCTGGGGTTTTCCTCTTCCTCTTCGTCTTCTTCTTCTTCGAATTCTTCATTTGTTGCTGATTTCTAGGGTTTTTTTGGGCTTCGTTTCCTTCTGTCCAGAGGCGATCGCAAGCGCTCCAGGTTTCTTGAAAGAGGGATCGGACGTGCTCAAGGAGAGGGTTGCCTTGAAGTATTTGGAGGAGCACTCCGATTCCGCTGCCCTGCCTTCTAGTTCTGGATCTGATGGCCGGATTGATGAGAATTTGTCCGCTGAGGAGGTTCTCTGCCGGCATCTCAGGAAGGTGCCCTTTTTATTCCATTTTTTGCTTTTTTTTGTGTTGATTTCATGCGTTTGATTGGAGGGGGGAAAGATTTTTTTTTTTTTTTGGGCTTTTTGGTTGGAAATTGTTGTTCCCAATGCTGGATTCTTTTATTTTCTTGCTTATATTTAATCCGGTTTTCTCCAACATGCGTAGCTTACATTTGAGGAGGTTCTCTACTGGCATCTCAGAAAGGTGCTTTTTTTCTTCCAATTTTTGCTGTTTTTTGAGTTGATTTCATGCTTTTGGTTGGGTCTGAGAACGAAATTGTTTTTTTTTTGTTGGAAATTATTCTTCCTAAATTTGTGTTTTTTGTAATTTCTAGCATAGATTTCATGTTTTCTCGAATATGAGGTAGCTTACATTTGATTTTATCAGGCGGGAACTTTGTGTACTGCTGCTGATAAGGGCAATGATGATTTGTATGGACGTGACTTGAGGAATTTTATAGCTCAAAAGAAATCTAAGCTGCCAAAGTCTTCTCTTGAGCTGGTATGCCAAACCTTCTCGTGTACTGGATCAAATTGAATTGTTTGTGTGACATTCATGTTCTAGTTAAATTTTGATGTTCAGCTGAAGGAATTGCTAATTGAAGGCCACTCTCAGTTTCTCTCGTCTTTGAATGAGTATAGTGGCTTAGCTAGCTGTGTTGAAGGCATTGATCCACAAACCAATGGCAAATATGAAAATGTGAAGAACTACGGGGTAAACACTATGGGTGAAGTCGAGCCTATAATACAGCAATCATCCCGTTCTGTACTGGATGCTGACAATGTGGTTTTGCAAGAGGATCCTTCTACATCTGAGCAGCATGTACCTGAGCAGAATGACATGGATGGCAATGGAAGTGATCAGTTTCAGAAGAAGGTTGTTAGTGTTCATACTGAAAATGTGCAATTACTGGTGCATAATTCCTTACCTGAATCACCTGGTAATAAAAACAATAGTCCCCAAGAAGTGCCTTTGGATAGTGAGCGAAATAATCCAAATCCACCTCTCCATGAGGATGTTAACTTTGATTGTGAGCAGCAGGTAATTGCAGAGACACCTACCTATGCTGATGGGTGTGGTGTAACTCCTGATTTTGATTCAAATGGTGATGCATTTGTTATTCAGAAGCGTGGGCTGAATTCTCAGACTTCTGTAGGTGATGATTCTATGAGTTGTGATTGGCCAGAAAAGAACTTGTGTATAAAGTGTGATAAAGGTGGTCAACTGTTGATCTGTAGCAGCAGTAGTTGTTTGATTTCTGTTCATGAAAGTTGCTTAGGATCGATACCTAATTTTGATGAAAAAGGTCTTTTCTATTGTCCAGTTTGCTCATACAGAAGAGCTACCATTTTGTATAACAGAGCAAAGAAAAATGTTTCACAAACCAGGAAAGCCCTTTCAGCATTTATAGGCCGGGATTTGGTGGAGGGGAATAAAAAGAAAACATTAGCCATAGATGTTCCAAGAGAAACAAGTCAAGCTGCAGTTGCTGCTAATTTGGATGATCAGTATTATGCTCAGTTTAACAAGCCTGAGACAGGGAACATGAGAAACACAAAAGCAAAGCAGCGAGGACTAACTGCTACTGTTTGCAGTGAAGCTGACACAGCTGGTGGCTCTTGTGCACCAAACCGGCCCTTGGGTGCTCAGGAATCTGAAATTTCCTATAATGCAGAGGATAGAAATGCTCATGACATATTAAATAACCCCCACGACAACTCAAAGTTACAACAGTATCAACAAACTAAAGCAGTAAATCTAGCAAATGATGGCCTTGTGCACCAGAATATTATTGTCATACCTGCTGTAGAAAATGGTAATGCAAACCACATTGACAAAGAGAGGGATTCTATGGCTGAAGATTTTAGAATGGAAGACGAACGCCAACTAGCTATTAGCAATTTGCCTCGTGAGGAGGTGGATACATCACAATCTGAGGAAAATCATGTTTTGAGAGATGGAGCAGATGAGGAAGATGAAACAATTCTGGCAGGCAGAAATGGTGAACAAGCTGAACATCCCTCCGACCAAAATTTACCTTCTTCACCAACTAGTAAGGGGCATGCCAAGAGGAGAAAATTGGACTTGGGTCGTTCCCATGCTACTGCTGGATACCAGGAAAAAGAGAGAGTTTTTTATTGCAATCAGAAAAAAAATCAAAGCCGGCCAAAGCGGTAGTAAGTATTCTGTTCTCTTGTGCTGTTTGGATAAAGAACGAGGCCAGATTTAGCCCTTTCATGCCTTTTTAAAGTGCCAAAGAGGGTTTTATTCACAGGGCTATTTTTAAACCTGGCTACATCTGCTAAACCTATTATTCACATACAAGTCAATTACAGACAATGTGTAATAAGTTTATTTGCCCTTGGTTCTTATAATAGAGATTAACTGATGCCTTCCTTATTTACCAATTTTTGTTCCAACTCTTTTTCTCCAAGCCAAGTAGCCCCTAGTGGTACAACCGTCTCTAGGGGAGATTTTGAAGCATAAATAATGTAATTCTCTTTCTAGGAAATCCTAAACATGATACATAATTCTTTTTCCTCTTCATAAACATTTTGTGGATCTGTTTTCTTTTAGTATATGCATTAACCAGAACAATCCTTTTCCTGATGAAAGGCTGCAAACAAAAGCTGGAACAACTGAAGTAAAAGTAACTCTTGTCATCTTTTATGGAGAAAGCTTTATTCCTTTCTTCTCTTTGTTATTATGCTGTCTTCCCTCTATATCTGTATCTTTTCCAACTAAACATGTGGAACTGAACAGCCACCCAAATTCTTTTATAGAGAAGACCATGTTTCAATGTTTTCTTTACCAACTTTTGTCTTATGGCTTGAAGCAACTTCGATGCCTAATCTTCTAATTCATGTAGCTTCACAGGCGTTCTTCACTTTGTCCATGTTATACTAATTCTGTTCATCCGTTTTGCATTAGTTCTGTTTAACACTTACTTAATGTACCAAAATTTGTCTATTTGTGCTTATGGTTTCTTTTTAAACCCGTTTGAATTTGCTGCTGCATTGTTAGTCTTTTGTCTCTCGACATTACCTCAATGTGTCAAGTCCAGCGATCTTCTTTTGCAAATATACAATTTTTCAAAGCTTCAT
Source organism: Trichopus zeylanicus subsp. travancoricus (assembly GCA_005019695.1). Classification (NCBI taxonomy): domain Eukaryota; kingdom Viridiplantae; phylum Streptophyta; class Magnoliopsida; order Dioscoreales; family Dioscoreaceae; genus Trichopus; species Trichopus zeylanicus. The sequence continues at coordinate 60,549 of RXID01014920.1, forward strand.
AAACACTAGTTATTTGGTCTGTACATGGGACTGTTACAACTTGCTGTACTTCTGTTTTGCAGTTCAAACCCAATTAACCCATATGTAAGGAGAACAAGTCTTCGATGGACTTTGGAGGAAGAAGAAACTCTTAAGGTTTGTATTCTTGTACACTGTTTCTTCTGCTGGTCTCCTGAATTTTGATGTGAAAATAATGCAAAACATGTTGATGCAAAAGTTTTATTGGTATATTATGCTGGTGGTTTTATTTTCATCTTGCATTGTTTGATCTGCCATCCATTTGAAGCAAACTACACAATAGGTTTTGTACCTTCTTGTTCATGATGCCATTTTAGTGGAGTCATCCAGCCCCTTTTTAGCATTTCTAGAATTGAAGCCTTTATCGGCACAGCTACTTCAAACCAGTGTTAGTGAGATTCTTGTCTATGCACCTTATTAGCTTTTCTCCTCTCTAATGCAGGTTGCAGTTGAGAAATTTGCTAGGGAGAGTGAGAAAAACCTTCCTTGGAGCAAAATTTTAGAATTTGGTAGCCACATTTTCCACAAAACTCGGCAGCCACATGACCTCAGGGACAAATGGAGAAATATTAAAATGAGAGAAGGCTCAAAAGCAATGGAAAGGTGAGATTGCAAATTTTTGAAGTTCAAATTCATTCTGTTGAATTGGACTTGCCTGCCATTGAGACAGCTAATCCTTGAGACCTGCAAGTCAATTTATTAATTAGGTTTTCTTGGGAAGTCTCTTAGAGTTTTCATCGCTCACCTTGTGGTTATGTCTACTTGTTGCATATTATAATCTGAGGTTGTTTGTTAATTATTTGCTGGCTGTAAAGAGTTTGGTGCAATACTAGTATAGCTGGAAATACTGATGTTGGATAGTTTTCGATGTTCAGATGATCTTTGCTTGAGACTGACATCAAGAAATCCAGCAAATGTAGTGTACAGTCAAATGTACCAGAAGCTATGAATTTCCATATGTGTATCATTCTTTTGTATTTTGGTTGTTTTTGGTGCATTGTAATGTACATTTTTTTTTGCTTGTAACCAGCAAAGTGTATTTAAAGTAATGTCGGCATATCTGTCTTAGCACTTCATCTGAAACTGAAAATTTCCAGTTTTTAAGTTTCGCTGCTGTTGTTTGATTTTTTGAATGTTGTGCCGGACATGAGCAATGTGAAATGGGCAGCGCCGGCGTGGCCAGAAATCTGGGCTTCCCACACTATTGCAGTACTTGGAAGGCCGAGTGGAGGGGCGCTGTAACAGGGTGGGACAGTCGCATACTTTCAGGCAGTTGGGCTGGGCAGTCCCGGCATGGCAAGCAAACTTCCAGGCTTTGCCCACCATGGGCCACAATCCATGCTCAGTGGCCTGTTGCAAGCTGCACAACCCACAGAATTCCAGGCATACCCCAACATGTTCCACAGGAAGCGCTCTGGCGGATCAGGCTGGCCCATCACAGCCCTCCCTGGCCTCTTTTGGGGTTATGATGGCCATTGCGGCCTACAAACTTCAAAAACAAACCCCTTTATCAACAAAATAGGATGGCCCACAAAATAGCCAACTTCCTTGCTATTTTGGAGATGCATACCAAGTAATTCTGCACAATATAGCTCAAAAAAGTTTCAAAACATAAAACCATGACACTGCAACGCATCCAATATAGCGGCCAAATTTAGGATGAGAATTTATTTATCAAGTGAAACAACAATGAGTTTTCTTCTTAAGATAATCACAGCTTTTGCTCCTGGGCAAACAACTGAATCAATTGTCATAACTTACTGTAATAATTTGTGGCCGCATCAGTATCATCTCTGGAATTTTTGGTGCTTGCAAAGCATAATTTAAATGTAATATTCATTTTGCAAGAGTTCTGCCATCTGCGTTCGGAGATCCAGCTCTTCAGTATAGATGAAGATATCACAGCTATTAAACTGATGGCCAAAAACAAGCCGCAGCTGCTAGGGAGCATCACTCAAATGCTCAAGCAGCTCATAGCCTGGGTATGCTTGAAGGATGGCGCTTGAGAATATATCATGCCACAGATCATCCATCATGAGGCAACAGATGAGTCCCTAAGTTGCTTTGACATCAAAACTGCCAAATGCAATTGATTTTGCTGGCAAAGTTTTATTGGATTCTTCAAGATCGTAAGCTTTGCCTTCTTCGATGATAGCAGAACAACATGAGCAATGCTAAAAGTGTCACCCTTGAGTGCTGCAAACTGCCACTCATTTGCTGTTATCGGGAACCAATCCTTAGTTGCAGATTTGGTTGTCTTCACTTCAATATATTCCTTCCTTCCTTCTGCATCCAGGACCAAATCATAGGGTGATCCTGATTCAGTTTCTTCATTGACCCACTTCACATTAGCAGAACCAAGTTTCTCAGAGAAGTACTTGTATGATACAATCTCCCCTAACCTGCCAGTTTTCCGAGTCTGATTCTCATCAGGAGTGTGCAAACAGAGTACATCCTTGTCAGATATTGAGGAATCAGTCATGCAAATATCTGGACTAAATGCAGACCCGGCTATCTTTTTCTCATGGTCAAATCTAAAGTTGATCTTCCTGTCTACAGAATCAAGATGTTCAGCTGGATAAGCCTGATCTTTCATCAAAGCTGAATCCTGCAACACAATTGTGCCTGCTGCTGTTGGGCCTTCTTCTATGACAAATTCTCCATCAATTTCAACAGGAACAATAGGATCATTATTGGGATCAACCACTTCAGGAGGTTTGCTTAGTTCATTCTGTGCACTACCAAATGTTTCAAAGCCTGGCCTTGTCCTCAAATAATTCATTTGAGCATAACGGAAATCTGGAGCGGTTTTCCAGTCCGTAGGTGGCCAGTTTAGAGCAATCCCGGGCTTCCTCCGAGGGCATGCTGCAACATTATGTTCAGAATTCATGGTTGAAGAACCAATTGGTTGTACATTTTTGCCCTCATGTAGTGCTGGTAGAGCCAAAAGGGACCAGACAGATTCTTCAGCTGGTAGTTCATTAATCTTCTGGGAATTAACGACAAAAAATTCAATTTGTTCTGCAGCATAACCAGATTGTCCCATTGTCGTAATCATATGAAGGAAATTTGCAAGGTGCAGATCAGGAGAACCATCAAAGAAAAGCCGAGAAAGCTCCAAGAACATGGAATGGAAATCTGAGTTCTCAGTAGCATAAAAAACATTACCCTGCAAAAAGAAGCAAATACTTCAGCAACATGCTCGGATTAGAATAATAAGAACTTCGGGTTCATGCTAAAGGACTGATGATAGCATTCCCTTGCCAGTCTTTTATGCACATCAAAACAAATAACACTAGATGATGGAAGGTTCGAATAAGAAAAACATGTGATGAACTGAAGAGCAAGACAGGGACAAGGACAGGTAGTCATTACTTGGAAAGGAATGAGAATAGCCAATCACATATATATTCTAGTAACAGTAGATTATGTTGAAAACACTCAAGAAGAACAAACTCTATACACAATACTGAAATGAAACAATGGCTATTATTAGAACTGGTTTCCTAAGAACAACCAGAAGATAATAGACCTAAATTGATGCAAGGAAGCTTATTCATTAGGAGCCCATTTCGGAATTCATGATTGCATGAAAATCACGATTAGCTCATTGGGTGGGTACTGAGTCATGATGGGCTTTTAACTACATGCATTTCCCAAATTTGTATGGTTGTGCTTGGATGGGATGTAAGTTTGGAAGTAGGAATTTAAAATCTATTTGGATGTGTAAAGAGTAAATTGATGATCATGTGATGATCAACTACCAAATCACAATCCAAACAAGCACTAGATTTTCCATGTATAGAAATACCAAATGTATCAAAATCTGTGGATTTGCTAACCTATGTAACACTTCATTGGTGCAAGGTATATTTGTGTTCTGCAATGATAGAGACATTAGCTCAGATATGCAGTCAATCTGTATAATGTTGCTCTACTTCTGTCATGGATACTTCAAGACAATTGACATCTGGGAATATGAAGAAGCACATTAAAATGATATGTAACCTCATCTTTGTCTATAATTTCAATTCTTTTGCACACAACAGTCTTATCCATCACCAAATACGACACAGTTAAGAATTAAACTTTGAAATTTTCAAACCTGAAGAAGATAGGCACATTCAAACCGTTTCTTTGATATGCTAGCACACCCTTTTAACGCATGTTTAAAGAATAACTTCTCAACTACCACAATTTGCAGCTGAATAGCCTTCCCAAATCCAAGCTGCGTTAAGCTAGTATACAAGTCAGGGTGCAACTTGTAAATGTAACGTTGCACATAAGGAAGAAGCCAAATTATTAAAGAAGCTATTTCCTTATTGCTACCCTGGCCATAAAAAATTGCTTCACGAGACACAACCTGAAGATCAGAAATATGCAAGGGTAATCAGAATCAAATAAAAGCTAAGCAGAAATAATTGGGATGGGCTGTATGGCTCTCACTGCAGAGTAATACCTGTGAGAGTGCAGGAACACCAAGTTTTTGCAAGAATGTTGCAACCTTCCCAGACATCATATCCCTTTCTTTGTCATTGAGTACACCAAAGTGTAGGAAATCAACACCTTCAGAATGCTTGAATTGCTCCTTCAGTTTCTCATTATCAGACCAGCATATAATACCGAATGAAGGGTGGAGGGAAACCCAGCTATCCTGCAAAGTTGGGAGGACCTTATTTTCCAACTGATGAAGATTCTCCTTCAAGTCTAAAACCTCCTTGGTCCCAACAAGTCCAGAACTGAAATCATCAGCCCATTTTAGCAAAACCCTGAAAACCTGAGATAGAATGTAAAATAACACAAATACATAAAGATCTGTGGATTAAAAATGAAGGAGATTGAGGATATAAAAAAAAACACCTAACATGGTGACAAACTTCATGTATTGGATATAAGAATGCTTACTAAATGAGCTGATTGTGAAGGCAGTGCAACAGTTGCCAACTGTAATAATATTTGAACATAGCAACCAAATGTAGGAGCAGTGCGGACACCACAAATCCTCACAAAGAAATCATGAAGGCTTGGGTAGACAGTCGCAAGGGCCTTACAAGGTCGCAAAACTATGTCATTCAATGAAGTGCACTCAAGGGTCATTTCATTCATCTTCTCAATACATCCAGTTGGGTCATGCCAATACACATCTCTAGGTGAAAATAGCTCACCAGACACAAAATCACTGCATCCAGAGGAACTTTCTAGAGGAATAAATATAAATGGACTCCCTACCAACTCGGTTTTCTGGAAGTGCTCTTTGTCAAATTTATCCGAGATAAAAGTGTAAAATTTTGACATTTGAGCAATGCTGAAAAACCAAGCAGAAACAATATGTCAGTCAATGATTAATGAAAAATATAGCAATGGACAAAAAAGTAGAAGAACGTTAAACACAATAGTCCGTTAGCAACAGAAGACACAGAATAAGCATTATCTCAAGCAAATTGGCAGTATCTGTTTTATGAAAAGAATCTCAACCATCAAACCTCCCCCGATATCAACACAAATGCTACCTATGCATGGAAAAATATTAACAAGAGTATCCAAATGGAATTCAAGGTGGCACAGAAAATGAAACAGCAAATTTATAATGGAGCATGGTGTGATCTGTGTGGAGCTACCTCCTAAAGCTAGTAGAATCATGACTTAGATCTTGCATAGCACAAAGTTATTGTCTGGTAGGAAGAGAAAAAGAACCAACTATTAGTGGAATTGTGAAGTTTCAATAATTGAAACATACCAACACAAACATACAAGCATGGAGAACAAATCTCCAAGCATTAACTACGTGGCATAATTTAAAAAACTAAGCTGGGGCACTGCGTAGATTTTAGCTTGCCCATGCAATGATTAGTTTAAAGTTCAAGGTGATTGTTAGGGCAGTTAAAATAGTTTGAAGTTCACAAACTATATATAGATAGACAGATATTGTTTGAGCTCTTGCATTTAATCCAATGCAACAGTAATATGTTTAAAAAGAAAGGTGAATTATGATTTGTTATTTATGAATCATGTTATGATCAAGTTTGTAAGTTAAATTTGATTGTTTGGAGTTTGATTGGTGTTTTTATATTTATGGTATTAATTTTTATCAAACAGATCTTCTTTTAATTATGGATGTGATAATTTTCATGATATAAATTGTGTTTGTAATTTTAAAGTTAGCCTTTTGAATTTTTATGGTTTTATATACGAGGTTTGAAAATTATGTTTGAATTTCCATAATTTTGAAAAGAAACGAACTTAAACTCTACTCTCCAGGTTCAATTCGAACTTGAACCTATTCGAAATTGAACTCAGGCAGGTTCACTCAAGTTGTAGCTCTAGTGGTTATTGATGAAGCATGAGTGAAGGTCAGTTGGTTCTACTTTTACTCTTGAATGTAAGGAAGTGGCTCAGTTAGTTGAACTCATCATTTTAATGAAGTTGGCACTTCTATCTGAGTATTAACTAATAATTAATCAAATGTACCAGAAATGAAAGCATGCAAAATTCATGCAGAGACTCATGGAACTCATTAGAGTGCACAAAATAGATCAAAAAAGTCTTTTAGTTCCATAGTACTAACCCCTAAACTCAAAACAATTAAGAATTTTGAAAAAACTAGAGGATGTCTTTGTTTTGCATATTTGAAACGTTAAATCATAAGAGTGATGAACATTGAAAAAAATAAGCATAATGACACAAAAAACAGATAATTGACATAGTTCCACAGCTAAACATTAACTCATACTCGCTAGGTGGTAACATGGATATCAGGACAACTTCATCTTTGGAAAGAAGTAAGTTGATGCCAGGTACATTCAGACATTGGAAAATGACACAAATAATGGAATGTGCTATTATTTCCATTTTTCATTCAAAATCCATGATAGTTATAGGGAGGGAATGTAGATATACAAAAAAATAAAATACAATTACCTTGTTGTAAAAGGAGCCTTTGACATTCTCCAATTTTTAAAAGTTGATAAAGCATCATCAAGGGATACTTGCGTTTTGAAACAAATGTCCTCCAAAAGCAATCTGCTAGTCACCTGCATTAGATAATAATGAAGACTTAAAGGTACTTAAAAAGAAGTGGGACCTACAAATGGCTACTTATTTGAAGATAATAGAACAAATAAAAATTTCAGTTTGATCATAATTATCACCTTAAAACAATATGACAGAGCTTAAAGTTATACATGGAAAACTTACCCGTGGAATTGCATATGGAGCTAAGACTCCCAAAACAGAGCGCACTTCGGCACAATCAAAAAAGAGATCTTTAGGGTAATAAAGTTTATCATCCAATGTTGATGCTATCCATTTGAACTCATGGATACATTTCATGAATGAAGATTCAATACTTCTCTTTTTGTCCAGTGTATTACTAAAGATACAGCTTCTTGCTCTAGAACTATAAATATCATCCCACAGTCTGTCAAGAACTTCCATGAGATAAATACCCTTATTCCGAGAAGATTCCAAAGAAATCATGGACAATAACTGAACCAGTTCAGGTGACTCCCAATCGCTGACAGATAAGGTTACTCCATAGTCTTCATGACAAACAATGTCTCCAGGAGAAGCATGGGAAACATCTGATAATTTTTTTGAGACAGAATTTACTTGTACAAAATCAGTGATACCTAATCCATGAAGAAAGTCACGCCATTTCATCAATCCTCCAGGCAATGATTGTGTTATTGGATGCTTCAGATAGGCAATGTCAATTTCATGCCATACAATATTAGTTGATTCAATTAGCCTACCAATATCGACAGGATTTCCATACTCTTTGCCAAAATGTATTGGTACAACTCCTGAGCACCTGTAGCCATGATTTGTCAGCAGTACAGAATTTTGGCAAAGTACTGAAATTATGCTTGCTTTTTCAGTATAGCAGCTTGAACAGGCAGACTGGAAATGAAGCATTATGAATGACAAGTATTCGACCATCAAGTTTCCCTCTTTCATGGAGTTGTTTTCTGCAGATATGGCTACTAAAATATGATTTTTTATTATTTCATGTGCAGACAAGTCTTGCACCCCAAGTTCATGGAGTATTTGAATAATATGACTGGATCTCTTCCCTTCTGAATGTGTGTCTGAAGTTGCATTCAAAAGAAGAGGATCAACAATCCGAAGTTGGGCATAAAGATGGGGAAAATCTTCATTGATATGCTTTCCATTGAATCCAAGACTAAAAACTTCACAAGGCAACCATATAGGACCATCTGCAACTGAGCTGTATGAACCATCTGAAAGAGGAATGAATGGAATTCTTTTCAGACAGCTAATTACATCATACTCCAAGCCCACATTAAGTAAGACATGGCCAGAAGAGTGGACTGATAGCATACAATAAACTGCATATAGACAAGATGACAGCCAATCTAGCCCCATAGGTTTAATACCTTCATTGGTGTGACATATAGATGACAGAATATCAACCAAGATTTTTGGTCCATAGTCCTGAACGCCAAGGGACTTAGCCAATGAATCTGACAAAATAACTTCTTTATTTAGATAACAAAGACCAAGATGTTTCTGAAGTAAGCAATCAGATATTAAACTCCGAGCCTGCGCATTCCAACCTCTTAAAGCCCTGCAAGGAAGTACCCATTCTACATTGGGACCATCCAAAAGCAAGCAGTTTGATTTACGCAATTTGGAAATGATCATGTACGGAAGATGAGAAAAGAAACCGTGAACTTCCCCCGATAGCGGAATGAAACTCATATAGGCTGTCACTGCTCTCCCAGGATTTTTCTGAAAGCAAGGGAGGGCACAAAATGATTGCTCCGCACTAGCAAATAAAGAAGGAAATTCTGTCAATAACCACTGATTCCAGGCACTATCTACATCAACATCTTCCCTTGAAGAAGGCAGAACAAAATCTCCTTGAAGAATAAATTTTAGGCCATATGTTCTCAACGGAAGAAAAGCAAAAACAGGTTGTTGAACTAGATGAGGTTTATACATGCCATCTTCCTCCTGCAGTGTGAAAGCCATTGCAATCTCAGTACTTTGGACATTTGGACGAACAACAGTTGCTTGCAGCTTTTTCCTGACGAGTAACCAGCTCATTTTGTTTATCCCACAGGAAACCTTAACAATGCCATAACCCAGGTTCTCTTTCCTCATGACAAGCAGCGAATTGTCAAGCATGTTTCTAAATTTTATACAACGAAGGCGATGCAGAAACAATAACAGTGATGGATGAAGATCTGAAAACATGCGTACAATGGAGCTCATACTTGTCTCTCTTTTTAGTTGCGACCTGAAAGGGAGCAAAATGCAGGTGTTCCAGGAGGTCTTATCACCTTTAGACTCATCACCAGATAAAAGTCTTAGAAAAATGTCAATATCACAAGGAGAGACCACAGTCGGCAGGATAAAGCCAATCTGGCCTTCAGTTATATCAAATTTTATGTGGAAACCATTTGAGTGAATCTCTGGAGCATCAGTGACCTAGGAATGAATTGTTTCAATAACTGCTTGAGAAGACAAAAGAACAAATGCATAGTGGGCATGACAAAAAAGTTATTCTAAAATAAGCAAGTGCAGATCTAGTTGAGATGCTTTAGTTAAGGGGAAAAAAATAAAGCACTTAAAAGTTAAGACATTCTTTAGAAGATGGTAAACCAGGAATAAAAATGCACCACTGGGGGACCAAATCATAAATAAAACAGATACTGATGCTCCAAAAGCACAAAGAACTCTGCATGAAAAGAGGGTTTAATTGAACAATTTGGTCCTGAATAATTGAGAAGAAGCAAAGAAAAATGAATATGTCAAAATAATTTAAAAGGCCCTTTACAGTCAGTTTGTGTCAGGGTGCCAGTAGAATAAGCACATCTTCTTTCATGTTCTGACTGAGCAACAAAAGGGAAACACACCCTAAAAGCATCGAATTTGATATTCAAGCAGATTAAAGCATACAGAGATGAATTAATGTTGAACACGTCACCTTAATCATCACACATTCAAGGAATGATACCATGAATCTAAATGTGCATAACCATGCAATAGTATCTTTACAAACATTATTTTAGTTAATCATAAACAACTTAACATGAAAAAGGTAAGATACAAATGAGAAATCCAAGGTCTAAAAAATAGTCAAAATTGGTGTTTTTCAAGGTTAACATTTGATAGACCTACCCGAAATACTGACTTGAAACCAATGCCTTTATTACCAATATATCCTGCAGCTGATCCTTTCTTTGTTGAGTTTCCAATGTCACATAATGCTTTAATGTTCTCAGCAGCAAACCCTTCTTCGTTGTTTAAGACAACAATGCCTGTTTCTTGGAGGATAAGCACTAGTGTAGGATCCACATTGTCCAAGTAAACATTATCATCAGCATTTTGAACCTGGAGTCAACAATGAACAAGGTACAAAATGAAAATACCAAGGATCAGGTTGGTGCAAACAACTTAAGCAATTCTATATCATATACAAGTGCTATATTGCAACAAGAATTCACAAAAACACTAAATCAGTAAATCATATATATATATTTAGATGACACAGGAAGAGTGAAGTATCACTGAAAAAGCAAGCATTATTCATGCTAGAAAATGTATACAATCTAACAAACTATAGTAAAAACTGAGAGAACTAACGAACTCCAAACAAAGCACATAAAAATCCAGAGACCAGCATCAACAATAGCAAAAAATAATAATAAAATAAAATACTAGGTATAAAATGTAGCTCAAAAAACGAATTGTGCAGAAGCCAATGCAAAATAGTTCGATGATATGAGGGTATTAAAATGTTTTGCCACATTGACACTTACAAGCTCAAGAAGAAGATGTGAGTCCTGTGAATACAATTCTTGCGAAAGACAATTCAATGCTCTCCCAAGGCGAGCATGCTGCTTCTTTAACAAACAACTATCATTGTAATTAAGATTTGGGTCCAGGCCAAACTCTTCACGTCGGATGGACTCAACAATAAGATTTGCATCTCTGGCTTTCCCATGTTCAAACATGCCAGATTTATCAACTGAAACTTGATTAAGATCTTCAGTCGCAAAGGGTTCAGCAAGTCCCTTGGGTTCATCTGCCAAACAAGCATCATTTTTTCTTGTGCAGTCTTCATCCATTTTTTCATCAATATCATCCACTTCAAATGCAGGCTTATTTCTGTTAGGAACAGATCTGTTAGATACATCAACTGCTTGCATCTCATCAATGACTGATGAGGGACATGAAATGTGGGTGCCCATGCTTAAGGTCTGGGACGTCATGAGTAATTCATTAACAGTTTCCGAACTGAAGGCATGATAATCTTCAATCCATTCAATTATTCCAAGTGATAATCCAATGTCATGAAGCATGAGGCGCTGATCAGCCTCAAAACATTCATGTAATATGGTCAAATTAGCATCTTTGGCCACAGATCTCAGAGCTGTAACGAAGATATCAGCTGCAAAACTACGAAATTCAGAAGGTAGATGGTTAAGGCAATCAAGTATAAACCTTGATACTAAAGTAACCCCTTTTTCTGCTCTCGATGGATTCTCCGACAGCACTTTCTCATGAGCAAGGGCTTCAGAAGCTCCCAGGAACTGATCAGTTATAGCATACCTACTGATAATAGCATGTCCTCGTAAATTATTTCCAACCAATTTTTCCACACCTGGCTTTACTTCAATGCTTTCCGTAGAATTACTCATGATCACCTCAAAGGCCCGTTGGGCATAACATCTCAAAAGTGATATCGGGGCATGCGTTGTTCCTTTGTATATAGACAATAAAGATAATAACTTTAATGCCACTTGGAATGAAGAACATCGAATCAAAGCTTCCAAAAATTCCTCAACAGTTGCTGAAGGGTCAATTCTAATTAACTTCCCATCAGTTGTTGCAATACATGATAGCTCTTTGACACATACTTCATTCAGCAACCATTCCAAGAGAGATCCAAGTGAAGGAGCATATATAATATCCCAATGGGACCATGACAGAAGGTCTGACAGCATTGGTGCTTTAAGTAAGCACTCAATAGCATCCTTTGCAGAAGCAGTCCCATATGAATGGGTGTCACGACCTACCTCAGGCAAACAACCTGTTGATTTTGTCGAAGGATCTTTAAAAGGCATACCACTGTTCACATAGCCGTTTTTGCCTAATAGCGTTGAAGAGAAAACCACACAACTTAAACAATTAATGTTTTTCTGCTTCTCAATAAGATCTAAGAAGAATTTCTCAGGTTCATTTCCTAGTATGCAGAAGCTAATTGTAGGGAACTGCTTCTTCAGAAGCATGGAAATGCTTTTTGTTAAACCAGCACCTTCAATTGAGTTATTCTCAGCTTGGGAGAGAAATGTCCTCAGCTGTGCATGAAGCATAGCAGCATCTCCACAAGACTGCTTACAGAAATATCCAGTGAAGAAGTGAAGCAGTTCGACAGGAAGTAGAGAATAATGCTTCTCTAAAAATTCTGAGAAACTTCCATGGCCAAGGGAGCTAAATTCTTCAACAGAGAACTGACTTGTCAACCAAACTTCACAATCATGAAGCCTTCTATAAAAATCTAATTCCTCAGCCAGAGGTGAATCATGCATTTTACGTGCAGCCCATTTGAGCTTAATATACTCATTGATTTTCTTAATGACTTCCTCGACAGAAACACCTGCAGGAGAAAATAGGCAATTGAGAAGTCAAAAAAAGTCACATATATACATACATGCAGAGAACAAATTATACTGGAAAAAGAAAGGACCAGTACAACCGAACAGTTTAATCAAGATAATCCAATTTCTGCACAAAAATGAAAAAGGGGCAACAAACAATCATAGACATGACAAAAAACAGTACTGTTCCACAAGGAAGTTCACATAGATGCTGGGAAAGCTCCTTCAATGAAACAAAAGGAGACTATCGAAGACCAGTTGCATTAAGACAGAGCTTTGATGGTATCCAGGTATATGCTAATAACTTACTATGGCCCGGTTCCTCAATGCCCATATTAGCTTGCAACACCATATTTTCTTCAGCTGTAAACCCAACATCTTTCATTGCAGAACCCTGACTACCATATCCAAGATCAGCAGTACCTTGAAACGTATGATAAAGACTGTCCAGCATTCCACATTTAATAGAAGTAACCTGCAAGTATCATGTGTCAGCAGTTAATATTCTTAGCTACTTGCCTTCCTCCAGACATGCCAATAAATTCTACATGACCATCGGTGTAATACTTCTACAACTAGAAGAAAAACATGTATGCAGCAGGGCACAAAGATTCCGCAAGAAAGTACTCTTGCTATGCAAAACACCAGACATGAATTTCTGAAATAATCAAATAAAATTATGTGCCTGCAAAAAAGGACCACCAAACTGAGGAGAAGTTTGAAACTAGTTACAGAAGAAGAAGAACAAGCTCAGAATTGTAGACTGGCCGGACCTGGCTCAGGCATTTAGAATCAATAGTGACTTACGCTATAGGCCCGACCTAACCCAACTCCAATAATTTGATTAACTTTGGAGCAGAGGAGCAACAGTTCCAGGTGTATTTTTTAAGCTCTCTTAAGTCCATGATCCAACACGCAGATGCAGCTATGGTCAAACAATATCCTATCAACTTTGAATCCTACTACATAGAGGGGGAGGAAGACCTAATGTTTTACAAGCAAAGCTTAACAAAACCCGACATGCGAAACTTATAGCTTGGTCTAGCTTAGCTGAAAAAGACACCCACACCATCTATCATTTCATATCAATTACCTAAATTTGGATCTTCAATTTAAGAACTATAGTCAGTACTCTGAATACAAAAATGATTAATAGCCTAAAAGAGCAGATACATAGGGCATACCATAATTATTCTAATTCTTGAATGCAAATCCAAAACCTGCATGTGTCCAGCAAAAATGCCATCTGCCAAATTCTGCTATTGTTTTATTAAACAGCAGTTCCCAACTTATGTAGCCCCATTCTTTAAAGGGAAAGCCAAGTTATTTTTTTAAATCAAATGCAGATGATATCACAACCAATTGTCACAATGTTCCTCCTTGCATATGCAATTCCTCAATTAAGCCCTCACAAGATTACAGAAAATTCTCAAGGCATCCTGGATGCAATTTTAATAACTTGGTTGATTTCATAATCAGGAACAAATAAGTTTATTGTTCATTTGTTATTTAATCTCAGGCCCTTTCCTTCAATATCTAGTGGTAAGAATAAGTTTCTTGATATTCATTTGTCATGATTAGTTATTTAATTTTGATCTTTGGCTCTTGGATTTACCTGCTCTGCAAGCTGAATAATAAAATGTGCCCCTCTATTCCCTCCTTCATTGCATTCTAGATGAAAATCCTTTTTTTTTTTGCTTTCACAAGTAGAGACATTGTACACTACAATGCAGCTGACTGGACCCATACAAAATATAGGATCCCAATTAAATTCATTATATACATTATCTCTTCTCCAAATGGATGAAAATATCTGACTGAGATCTAGAGGTAGAACTGAAACTCATAAAAGGCAAGCACAGGAGTTGAAAAACAAAAAAGCTTTTAAGTGACAAGGCTGAGGATCTAAGAGACTTGAATTCCAACCCTGCAAGCATCCTATGAATCCTGTACCACAGCATTCTTTGCATGATTCAAATTTCATTTGATCCACATAGACAAGCCACATGAAGCAATAAAAATAAAAGGCTTAAACTATGGGGATCACATTCATATTACTGTCAAATTTATGTTAAAACAGCATGAAGCAAAATCAAGTTTTATTGCAATTTAAATAGCAGAATAGAGGAAGAAACTGACCGCAGCATTTAGCAGCCCAACACCAGGGTACACTGAAAAAATCTTCTTTGTCTTCCTTTTCTCTTTCACTTTTGCAACATAGAATTCAAGCATCATATCAACAACCTATGTAGTAATAAAAAAAAAAGACAGATATAAATCATTTGTTTATTGGAACTACAATTTTTCTGGTGGTGCAAACAAATAAAAATCTTTTGCTTCAGTATGACACAACTTCGTCACTTCCAATATGGCTAAAATACATGTCCTCCACAATATACATGACGTAGAACAGAGAATTGTTAATACAAGACAAATCCATGTTCCATAGCATATCCCACAGATATGTGTCAGTTTATGTAGGATTTGCTGAGGCAGCCACATACACAACCCTCTCAAACTGGGGTGTTAAATGGGTCAAGTGCATGTAGCATTATGCCAACACATGGAAAGGTCATTTCCATGTTTCAAAGCAACAACAGCTCGTAATGAAGCAACATTTCTGTAGTACCAAGGCCCACTCTCCAAATGTTGGCATTAGTTACAACACAAGATTAGAATTTCTGAATATATTGGACATACCTCTGGAACAGTGTGTTCTCGACAAGGCTCTCTCCATGTGCTTAAAAACTTTGACATGTCCCCACTACAAAGAGTAAAATCAGAATGTTTTTTCTGGTCTACCTTTGAGTCGCTGACTTGGTCGTTTTTTAGCAATATGCATGAATGATTTTGATTTTCCTCTTCAAACTTCCGTTTTCTTCCAGACAGCCTTTTATTTCCATTCTGCATGCTTTTGCCATTACCTGTTGATGGTCCCTCATCTCTTTCAAATTTCAATCCAAGCCTTACCATCTCCTCTGTTGTTGATGGGTAAGGACAGCTACTTACCCGTTGGCCAGGCTCCTTACTGTTGGAAACCTGCTTCTGGCAATTGTTTAATTTCCCTTCATGTTCACCACTGTCATTCTCATCATCATCGTCAGAGGAATCAAACCGGATGTGCTTAGCCTCAAAATTACCCAGTGAAGAGGAAAACGATTTCACACGCTTGGATATCAAACCAAACCTCCTGTCGTACATTTGCTTTTCTGAAACTCTTTTTAGAGCTACTGAAGAATAGCTTTCTTCTGAATACTTTTCATTGCTATAATTTTGTTTGATCAATTCTGAAGCCTTGGCAAGCATGGATATTTCTGCTCTCCTTGCTTCTCGAATATAAGATATATGCAACCTAAAATCATAATACAGATAATCAGAAAACACACATAATATAAGAAGCCATATAAATACCACACAAGCTGCAAAGTACACGGCAGGAACAATACAATGTCCAACCATGGGAGAGAAAGAAAGTGAGACTTGCCATCGGAGAACCATGGGACCCCTCACACTAATTGACGCAACATCAGCAAACACAATAACCAGTAATCATAGAAGAATTCATCCTCTAAATTAAAAGAGAGGGTAATAAGAACATTTGGCAAATCTAACCTTTGAAAAAGCAAATAAAACTAGAACTCCAGGAATGTACTATCAGGTGTCATTCCTTAGGAAAATCCTTGGGTTAAACCTTAATGCTCAATATTTATGCAGTCAACAGCAGCATATTAACATAATAAAATTATCATCTAAAACATCATTTTTCAAAGTTCAATGCAGAATTCTAGGAGATCAAATTTCTATCACGACTTTGTCTGGCTGATGTAAGGTAACCTTGCATCTTACTCTCAAGAGTATTGTCCACACCAATAAGTTTCTCCAGATTGTAAACAACATTCATGGAAATTAATTATCTATTAGCTTTTTCATTTAGATAGTTTTATATATTTTTATTTGTATAATATGTTCAGAAACTACTAATTCTTTGTTATTTTCAACATCAACTAGAATACTAAAAATAATCCTCTTAATACACAAAGATGAAATTTAGATCATAGGCAAATGCAAGATAAAGGTGAGCTGAGTAAATTTGACTTCAGTCATGGTGTGAATTGCTGTAGGGTCAGGCATACATCATAATCGTTCTTGGAGAAAACATTTCCACAAGGAGACAAAAACTCTAAGAAGCAGCAGAGATTCAGTGAAAAGGAGGTTCACAAGAAGCAAGCCTATCGTTAGATCGAACAAGGCACTGAAGAATGATCTGAATAGTAATAAATTCACAGCCTGTCAATTGCACATTGGCAGCAGTTCTGTGGAAGTATAAAGTGCCCATGCAATTGCTAATGCAACAATCCTGGATATTTTTGCCCCAAAACCAGGTATTGCAGAACATATCCCTAAGTTTCCAGTATGGCATCAACTACTTTTGGTTGTGTTATTTTGTGTCTTATGAAGTTATGCACTCAATAAATATTTCTTGTCAGCCATTACAAAGAGAAGCTCCTAATATATGAGGTTAATTACCAATGCATGATTCCAGAATGCATTAAGCATGCGAATTCTGTCTAACATAATCAAATCAAACATATATAGGCAACAAATTAAAAGACTACAAACCCCAAGCTTCGGATGCGCACACCAAGCTTTTCCTTGCTCGAGACTGACTTCTGCTCCGCTACAAAATCCAAAAACTCCTCTGGTGTGATCATCTTCTTCTTGCTTTTATCCAAAAATTCCCGCAGGCAGCCAATAACATTCTCACATGTGATCCTGAATGCTTCTGTCACATCTGAAGGAATCGAGAAATAATGCACCGCCAATGGATGCCGTAGCAGAGGCCCAAGACCCAGCTCCTCAAACTGCTCAACGCCCTCATTCTCGCATATCGCAGCCTCCAAATCACACAACGTTGAAATTCTCCGTGCACTAACAAAACAATGTATGAAGGCATTCACCTAAAACAAAAGGCACGAGAAACACAAAACATTGAGTTCTGAACCAGAGGTAACGATAACAAATTCCAGTTAAATGAGATACCTTTCCCTCGATGACAAGGAGCTGGCGGATAGAAGGGACGTCGTGGAGTTGGAACCCAAGAGAGCTCCAGGAATCAACATTGAGCTGGACGAGGGCGGCCTGCGATACCTTCCAAGCGGAGACGCTCTCCCCTGCAGAAACGAAGTCCTGGCGGACCTTGGCGACGGCGCTCTCGGCCCTCTCAATGATCACTTGAGGATTAGCCGGAGGAGCAGTAGGATTGAATGGAGGAAGGCTAGGGTTTTGCAAGTAGGGGAATTGAAGAAAGGGATTTTGAAAGGGGTTAGGGTTTTGGAGCTGGGGATTTGGAGGGAAGAACTGATTGGCCAGGGAGGAGAAGCCGGTGGCTTGGGGGCGGAACCCGGCGGCGCCGCCAAAAGGGCCGGGGGTTCGCGGGGGGCCGTACATCGGAGACAGGAGAGAGAGGCAGCGACGGCGGAAAAGCCCGCGAGTTTGGTTGATTTCGAAGGAATTTATAGGCGGCCCGAATTCCTCCGAAGGCGGTGCTGGAATGAGCAGCGTTCACCAGTTGATGGGCCCCTGTGGGCTGGTTGGGCCATTAACTGCACTCGATATCTTTGACAAGTGGCCCCTTGGTTAAAACATATTCAGACACAACCCCATTGAATTTGAAATTCGTTGGCACTTTTGCACGTATATCTTAAATTATAAATTAGTGTCTACGCCACTTCAAAATTTGTAATTACGTCGATGTCCCTTCGAACTGTTTTTCATGTAAATGCCCTGAGATTAAAATAATAGATATTTTCTGGACAAAAAACATAAAATAATTGAAGTAAATTTTTATTTTGTGAGTTCGGCACTTTTAAAGAATACCTAATAATTCAACCAATTTAGTCTTAAAATTCACCGACTCTATTTTCTTAGGCCAACTAGTCAATCGGACTAAGTCCCAATGATTTTTAAAATTATTATTATAAAAAAAAAATTTTGTCTTTAGTCCAACTAGTCAATCGGACTATTTTTTTAATCGAACTAATTAATGAGAGTAATTTTACTAACTTAGTTAAATTTTAGTCATATTAGTTGACATGAACTCAAACCCAATAGTCTTTAGAAGGACATAAACGCAATTAAAAAGTTTAAGACGGTAAATACGCTAATTTAATATTTTTTAGGAGCACACTAAAAACATCCCGCTAACTGATAATTTTTACGGTAAATCCGGGAGTTTAATATATTTCATTTTGGATTTTAACATAAAACTCTCTGAAATATGTAGCTATAATATACACCTCAACTTTTTTTATTTTTACTTGTAAGACCTTCAAATCTAAAAATTAGGAGTACATATACAAAATATTGTTAACAATGTTTGATGAAGACTAACTTAAATTTAGAATGGCTTAATTAGTCTTTCATTTTCAATTTACCCAATGAGACATGATTAAATTTCTTACATATAGCTTTCCAGAGAGGCTTTAAAAGGAATTTTTAGATTCTGAGGAGTCATAAGTAAATATCAAAACATTTAATAAGCACATACCCCAGGGAGTTATATGAAAAAAATCTTTTATTTTTAAGCTGGTGAGACCTGGACAAGTTGATGGAATTTGGAAATTAAGTATTGCAAGGAGATAATATGAATATCCACTCAATAGAAGTACATGATTTATTGATCAAGTTGCTAAACCTCTACTAAATCAGCAAAATGGGTTACCCAAAACATCTATCTGAAGTAACTTTTCTCAAAAGTATTACATCAGTCTCCTACAATGATGAAGACGCTGTTGATTCACCCATTTGACCAACAAGAAAACCTTCCACCTCACTCCCTGCAATTTTAGCAAAACTCAAAGTGATTTTTATAAAAGAATGCTGTAACAATAAGTGTGAAAATCAGAGTTCTGAGACTTGTCAGCTTTACTTTGAGGCATCAGAAGTGTTTGTGGCCGAGGCTGTTGCTTCTCGGGCACACTGGGATACATACGGCTTCAGCTGGGAAGAGCAAGACATGAATCAGTAACAGTAGAAGTATGTGATGTTAGAAGAATCTAGCAAGTCTATTCATCACGCAAAAGTTCAGTAGAGAATACACGAGATTCTGAAAAGGCGAGTGATGTTTTTTGCATAACTATAAGGTTCAAAAAGGCCTAATAATATAATCCATGGATCAACATCTGGCAGGCAGGTTGTCAGAGGAACTAAGGCTTCCATGATATGAATGAGACCAACGTCAAACAAGAGAAGAAACCTGGGTTCGTGCTTGAAGTTTTATTGTTTAGAGAATTATGTAGAAATCAAGGGCCCATTTGGTTTGTGACTATCTTTTCCTTAGTTGCAAACCAAACAGACCCCAAAAGGATATTTTCCAATGCATAGCTACAAGCATATTCTCAACAATCCCCAATAGAATTTACCAACCAGTTGTAAACCTGTGAAATCAATATCTTGAACTAGCCCCCACAAAATTTCATCTACTCAGGACTGCAAACTCGATTTGTCCAATATTAACACACAACAGTCTTTGATAAGACAAAACAGATACCCTCAGAATAAGGTGATGGTTTTATCAAAAATTCAGGTGAAATGAAAGAAATGTTTGGAACTATACAACATGTAGTTGCAAGAACTGCAAAAACAGCATACGTAACCACTAACAAGAATTGGTGTTTCCAGTGTAAGGTGGAGACACTGAAAAGAATGTCTCAGCTTGTTGACAGGTGTAACAGTCGCCCAATATATGGGAAAAAGATGTACCATATTATCAACTGAACCAGGTATCACCGTATTATCGTAACAGTCAGGTTACCAAAAACTGATCATTAAGAAAAGTATCTGTGAGTTGATTATGCAACAATCAAAAATCTTACATAACAAGTGCTGGATAATTTTAGCACTCACAATCCAATGACTATAAATAAGCCTATCCACAAGATAAAAGAAGGAAACCGCACAATAAGTAACTACAATAGTCAATAGGATCACTATGGCACAATTTTCGTCCTAATAACACAAGGAAAATTGCAAGTTATTGGAATCAGGACAGCATCGGAAAGATGGAAGCATAAATATGAGCACATGTCTGCATTAGAAGGGTGTACCTTAAAATCTGTCAAATCTGGAACAACATATCGCGGCAACTTCTCATCCACAAGGACATAGCCACCTGCTCACAGATTTCGAATTACGTAAAAGAAAAGGCATTTAATTGAATGCATAAACTCCAAATATTCACAGGTTGAAAATTTATATCCACTATCAATTGTATAAATGATGCATAGCCAGAAACTTCTCACAAAAGAGTCTTGCCAAGCATTGAAATGGTTAAAAATTTAGTAATATGTGGCAAGTTCAACTAAAAATGAGAATAAACAAGAAAGATGAATTAAGTTATCTAGGAATCAAAACAAAACGAGCATTACAAAAGATAATTTAGCAGCAAATTTCAAGTCAGCTGACCTTTCCGAGTGTGGAAACCAGTGGACTTGCAATTCTTCCCCTTGTAGTAATCGCGTGGTGCTCTTTTAGAAGACAATATGCTCAATGATGAAGTCCTCTTCCTTCGCATTGCCCTTCCTAAGCCTAAAATCAATCCTAATGGCATTTTCCTTCTCTCTTAAACCTTGAAAACACACATAAAAAAAAAACACAAAAACTGAACAAGTAATCACGGGATGAGCAAACATAAGATATAAATAGATCATTCTATCCACGAATAACATATAAAAGGTTAGCGCATGTGATTACATGATTCTTGATGATTAGGAACGTAGAGAAAACAAAATAGATAAGACAGCAGTTTGGGAGAGAGAAGGAAAGAAGCTAAGGATGAAATTGCTCAATTGGGTGAAAGGCAGCAAGATATCAGTTTCCATTTTGGTCTGATTCTTAATTGGTATAAGTAACAGCAAAATGAGAAAATAGTGTCAAAATTGAGGAAAATTGGAAATAACCAGGAGAATTCTTGGAAGATTAGGAAAGAGTAATATAATTGATTGCACCAATTCCATCTAGTTTTACCTCACTTCACAATGAACTTGGTTGTCAAGCTAATTCATAGCTAAACAAAAATAGTTGATTTCAATAGAATGAGACTGCAAAGGACTGTTAACAGCTACTGCAACAAAATTCAGACAGTCATAGTTTCTTCATGAAACAAAGTTACCAAGCTATTCCATCTAATTATCTAATTAACTGCAGCAATTCCAACTAATTTCACCTCACTTCATGATGAAACTAGGCTGTCAAGCTAATTCACAGCTATATGAAAAAACAGTCAATTTCGATAGAATGAGACTGCAAAAGACTGTTAACAGCTACTGCCTCAAAATTCAGATGGTAATAGTTTCTCCATTAAATGAAGTTCCCGAAACACTTCCCCACCATCTGCATTTTGTTCCTGGCCTCCTTCTTAACAACAAATCATGGAGAAAAAAAAACTAAAAGAAAAAATTTTTCAGAATAACTTATAAGCAGTGAACAAGAAGAGGCTCTAGAAATGCCCGGAGATAGAGGAATTCCGATTGCTCAGAGTCGCTCTAAAAAAAGAAGACACTTTGTTTTCTTCTTATGCAAATAATATTTCACTTTGTTTGGAGACTCACATTCTGAGAAAAAAAACGAATTTTCCACAAAATCATCTCAAAATAAAATCAATCATATCTCCGGGAATTCAAAGACAAATAATACCAATTGTCAGATATCAGCTCCCAAACCTAATAATCTCTACGAAAACAACAGGAAGAAAATAAAATAATTAAACCAAAGCCGCAGTCACAAAATCAGATAACTCAATGCATGAATCAGATATTTATGACATCAATCAAGTAAAACAAACAAGTGGAGAAAATCGAAGGAACTCGCCTAAATCATGAGAAAATATAGGGAAAACCAATAAATGCTCAACCTGGAACGCGCACACGACAGAGAAGAAGCTGTGCCGCCGCGCGAGGGTACCAAAAGGGCTGGAGATGCTGCGGGACGAGGGCCGCCGCGGAGAGGTTTCGATCCGGTTTTGGTCCCGGAAGGACGGTCCCATCTTATTACGCTATAGTCCTCATGCCACGTGGCAGAATTCAAATCTCTAGGTGTTGTGGTTTTTAAACAATTAAAAAACTTTGAAAAAAACGCCCACCGTGGGGCTCGAACCCACGACCACAAGGTTAAGAGCCTTGCGCTCTACCGACTGAGCTAGACGGGCTAATGCCATTAAAGTATATTATTATGTTTTATAATTTACAAAAAAAAGTGAATTAATTAACAATAGAAGACTTTAATTCGAGTAATTCATAAGATAATTATCACTCTTTAAGCTAAAAGTGCTTCTGGAGAATTCAAAAGGACGCCGAGTTTTCTCCAGAAAAAAAAGAACAATATGGCACCAATTTGTGAGTTCAGTAATGATCTGACTAGCAAGCTGAGACGAATTTCATCAACCAGGAGGAATCGGGAAGAAGTACAAGAGACCTCTGTCTTGACAGTTTCAGAAGAATTTCTACTAGCAAGATTTGTCTTCTATACAAAGAATTAATACCAGCTCATGGCTAAAAACTACAAGATCTCAGGGATCATCTGGATGCTTTTGGTTAGCAATGGAAAAAAGGAGAAACTAATGTCCCAACAAAGTTCCTGCTGCATAAAAATACATCGTGCTTTACAAAATTACAAGAGACTATCTCAGATTATTTCCACCCTAAGACTATGGAATCATTGTCAATTTTGCTATATAAGCATCAGCAACATTTGCTTTGACTATCCTTGGATCCGAAACGTCAACTGCGACTGTCTGCCGGCGAATAAAAGGAAACAAGCTACTTGCCTCTGCAATTTTTCAGTGTAGAACAGATTGCTCCTTTCATTTGCTGGAAAGTATCAGACAACAACCGCAAATTAGAATAAACACTGAGAGGGGCCAGTGCAGTCAACAGCAATATGTTTGTATTAGGTAGATCTAAGCACTGTTTGACAAGTTTAATTTTTAAATTGCCAAAAATGAACTGCAACAGCAGTAAAGCAAGAAAATCTGTCTATTTAAGTTCCAAAAGCCAAGAGTTAATAGTTCCAGAAGAAAGGCATAGAGGTTAACTGTCCAAACAAATTCTCTTATCTTTATGCAGGTGGAACTAACACCTCAGCAGCATGAGACAGATTGCCTTGGGAGATGATGTGCAGGAGCAAACTATTTCAGGATCTATTGGAACCAAAATAGTACCTAAAATTGAATATGTCGATTGCTTGGGGACAAGCTGCTTAGATTTACTGACTTCAGTAACTGACCTTGTGATGATTCTAGGCTTGAAACGTTAACTCTTAAAACCAAACCCCTAGGTTTATGTGGGAAAAATGCCTTCTTTGCTGTCATGGATGTGGATCACCCAATAACAAAATACACATGTTAAGCTAATAGTTCAGGACCTTTTGCAGCAATGGTAATTCCTAATCTAACAAGAGCATTCTGAGCACTATATGCCCTCAGAAAAGGTTAAATCTTTTATTTAGGTTGCTTCCTAGCGGAACTCTTCCCAAGTACTCTCGAGACAACAATTAGCTCAAGCGAGGAGCTTTCAAAGACTCCAATTTATAGAATGTGCTATTATGATTACAACTTCAAACAAATCCCAAATCATAAAAATTTATGGGTTCAGACAGATTAATGGACCAAGACTTAAGTAAGCTACAATTTATGAGCAAAAACACCAAACTTTCAATTACTCAGAAGACTTCATTATTATCCAGCGAAATATATGCGTTATCATTTATGCATGAAACAAGAGCTCCACTAAACAGCCTGAAAATTCATTGAACTTATCAAGTAGAAACACCAGCAATATTTTCTTTAATGTGGTAGTATCCAACAACAAAAATGCAGACAAGCTATCCAAATGATCCCCAAATGAAAATTTTTGAAAAGCAAAAACAAATCTAAAAGTTACCCCATTAAAAAAACCAAAAAACTATTAATATTTTTGGAAAGCAATAACAAATCCAAAAGCTACCACAGCTAAAAAAAGACTAAAAACTATAAATAAATTGACTGCTGGACTTTGCATGAAGTTACTTTGCCTAGCCTACACAAGGCTCACAACTAGGAGCACATTAGGTCGGGATCAGAACCAAAACCTGTAGCAAAACATTTACTAGGTGTCATAGGTTGGATATATATTCTAATTGAAAATCAGCTGAATGAAATTCCTAAAATATGCCTGATGAACTTGGAAAGTGAGTTGCTGATTATAATTCTTTACATAAAGATAACAATCAACAATTAATCAGGATCAATGTGTATTACAAGAAGAAACCAAAAGAAACAATTTGAATGAAATAATGTTACCTTATCTCGGAATGATTTAATTGCAGAAATAAGCAATTTATCCCCTGATATTTGTCTAACGCGAAGTATTAGTTGCTGCCGTGTAACTTTTCTTTCCTGCAGCATACATGTTTGTAAACTGTCAACATGAAATCTAATCTTGATATGTGGGCCTCAACTTAGAATGCAATTATAACATTGTGAGAAAGCAAGAAATAAACTTTTATTCCCATTTTACCATATAATCGCTGTGGAATCTCCTAACCAAGCACATTGCAGAAGGAGGCAAGGACTTGGAAAGAATTTCTATCAGTGCAGTGAATGGTATCCATGGTGAGCTGGGCCTTCTCGGAGGCTCTCTTTGAACTCCTGAACAGGAAACAAAATGCACCCTAATCAGAACTTGTCCCTACATGAATAAAGAGCCCAAGCTATTGAAAGGAATCATAAGGGTAAAACATTTACCTATAGTGTGGAAATCCATTTTGATACTGACAACATAGAGTGGTAGAATATGTGTGTTAACATGAGGATACCAAATGATGTATTTCCCCGGAGATTGCCAACTGTCTACACCAGAATCAAATTTCTCTGAGCTTGGACAGAATTGTCGAGAACCAGAAGAAACTTCTTCTGCACTTCCCAGGATCACACGACAAAACAATACATGCCTTACTCCATTCCCATCAACAGGTGAGGATAGCATACTGCAAACAATTTGAAAACAAACTTAGTAACCACTAGCAATGAATTTCACATGATAACAGGTAATTATGTCTGTACCTGTCCATGGTGGACCGCTCTGAAAAAATACATAGGCCAAAACTGTGCAAGCCTCCAATTTCATGCATCCCAGATATGCCAAAACCATCATTTAAGATCCGATAAATCCCATCCTCCGAACTACCAAACCATCCATTGACAACATTTGCACTACCATTGCGCTTCAGCTCCGTAGCCTTCAAGAAAAGCTTGAAGGCCTCCAGACAAGCTCTTCCAGACGGAGAAGAATGCATATTCCTGTGGATAGCTACAACAGAGCATTGTTGCGACAGTGAACCTATGCTTGTGTAGAACCGGTGCTTGAGGAGGACATGCTCATCTTGGTCCTCCCTTAGCCTAATCACCCCGGTGTTGGAAAACATACATCCACTATCTGGGGTGGATGAACTTGTGATTCTGCTTGAGCTGGAAGAACAACTCTCAGCAGAGGTTGCCTCTTGCTCTTCATTATTGATTTTCTTCTCCAACTGACACATCCTTCACTATAGAACTGGAATCAAAGAGGAACCGTCAGTCAAAGGAATGTAAAGTTAAGATACAAAAAAAGTAACGACTACCAAGGTTTTCTAAGGTTCCCTATCAACTAATGGTAACCCACAAGCGACGATTTCCAAATAGTAAACCTATCAAAATAGCAACAAAATCTATAAACTCCATAACAATGCAGCCAAACTCAATAAAATGCAAGTTAATCCAGAAACAACTCAAAGCGTATTACATGAACAAAGGTGTTCAAATATTAAATCTATCAAAATATATGTAAATTTTCTAAAATTTAATAATAGCAGAACGAAACCTATCAAAACTCAGTAAATGCAAGATAACCCACAATCAATCGATATAGATTACATCAACAAAGCTGTCCAAATACTAAATATATCAAACAATCAGTGAACTTCCACGAACTGATGAAAAAACAGCTAAAAAGCACAAGCATCAACTCAAATATCCGCCTCTTGATAATCAAAATGGCGAGTTCCAAGACGCCCCCGATCTAGCAAGAGCACCATCAAATTCATCAGCGAAAGAAGCAGAAACCAACAGAGGAGAGAACGAACCTCAAAGACGACACCCAATCTTCAAAATCTCCCAATTCCGGACCGCTTCTAGGGTTCCGACGAGACGAACTTCTCTGACGGAGAGAGTGTGGGGTTTGGGGAGGAAGAAAGCATGGGATGGCGATTTATATATAGACGAGACGAAACCCGGCTGCACGAAGCAGCGAACCGCCTCCCGTTTATACAGTGGCGGTGTCGGCGGCCGGATGGTTATGGCGATACGAAATGACCTTAGTGCCCTCCCCTCAGTGTTGCTTGGGGATGGGTGCAAGTGATGGACGTCGAGGATCTGCTGCTGTGGGTAAGATGTCGGCGATTGAAAAAGATAGAAGGGTACGATCGTCATTTTAGGGTTGTCATGGGAGGAAGGATGGTGAAAGAAGGAATCAAGGGGCCAAAAACTCGTGGCTTGGCGAACCGGAACCGCCATGGTGAGACGGCTACATCGCTCGCGGTATCAGGAGCGCACGTGGCGCGAAGTGATTGGTTTCAAAGTTTAGTATGTTCGCACAAACCACCCTCGCTTTGTGTTATTCGTGGATAAGGATATGATGTTACCAAAAACGTACTTGCCAAGTCGTAGAATCCAATTCATACAAGCAATCCAATAATAGCTAGTACTTAGCCACAGAATTTGACCTGTGTTCCCATGGAGCATTCGAATTGGTGTTGTAACCTAGCACAATTTCAATCAACTTATAAAGTCAAATTCACTCACTGCTATTGCAAGAATCTGAATTATTTAATTTATATTTAATAGTTAAAGTTTCTTGTGATTTATATAAATGGACAATTCAAACTCATCATTATATTGCAATGATAGTAATTGAATTTATTTTCAGATAGTATGTCATCATACTATAAAAATAAATGCACAAAATACTAATGATTTGGTAATCTAATTATTTTTTTTTAGACTTCAGCTAAAATAAAAAATAATTAAAAAATATTTGATTGCATTTTGTTAATTATTATCGTAGCAAAAAAATTTACTTTTCAAAAAGAATAGTAAAATTTAAGACTTTGAATTGGTCATAAGAATAATTGTTATTAAGATTATGTACATCATAATTTATATCAAAGTGTTGATGAGTCTCACTCACCATTGATTTTGATTCGAATGTCTTTTTTAGATCTTGATTTTCAGACCATTCTTTCATCAAATTTATAAAAAGAACAATCGTGAAAAAATTTGTTGGAAACTCTGTGACAACGATCACTATAATACTCAAGTCAAATCTAATCTTCATAATATGGATGTAAGCAAGAATTGGGCATTAATTATTTACTTCTCTGATTGTCTTTGTGAGTTATAGTGTTTTTAAGAATTTTGTGTATCCGAATTCCGTGATCTCAGATAACGATACCACTAATTTTCCTCTACGAATGAGGGATTAGTCCCGAACTTCTTGAGATTGACTCCTAAAAGTACTACAGATTTGTCGGCTGAGATATCGATGTTAGCTGACCAAATATATTAAGTTATGTTTTAGCCAAGTTTCGAGATATGGTTCTCTTCTCGTGAGCTTATTCATATATGAAGTGATTGAACTCATGATGGCTCAGTATATTAGCAAACCCTTAGCTCAAATACTTCTGTTTGTAATCGACCTTTTGAATTTGGCTTCATTGGTTCTTCTGGCTTAGGAGGTTCAATTTAAAACTCTCCCTCTAAAGTTACCTCAATCAGCAGCTTTGCCTTCATTCCTTACATTTTCGGTTCTTCAAACCACTATTTGATAACTTGATATATCATTAGTGTCCCAACTTGAGGCCTCGTACTATGGGTTCGGGGTCTTGAGTTTTTAGATTCCTTTCTTCTTCTTATGAGTTTCTAATCGTTACAACTTTGATAACCCAACTCTAGCTTTTCTTTTCCAAAAAATGAAGTGTCAGCAGTCATGGGATTTTGAGAGTCGTGCCATTATTTAAGTTGATGTCATTGGGAGCAAAGCGCCAACCACCGCAATGCTTGGGGAGTTGAGCCGTTACCTTGTGGTATCCTATATAATTATTTTAGGATTTTGCTCCTTTTGGAGGTGTTGGTCTAGAGCCGCCCATTCATTCATCAAGTTGATGCACTGAACGCCTCATGATCCATTTCTCCTTCAATTTTTGAAATCAGACAAGAGTAGGCACTATGAAATCTGGATGAGGATTTTGTAGATATGGACTTTTGGGCTTTGTCGGCCCTAATTGAGCCACTTAGAAGTGATCTGATGGTTTGACGAGACTTATATGATAGTTGTTACGTTCTTTTCCTTTTACTTTCGTAAATTTGCGAATCCTCCGTCTTCCTCCTTTTTCATCCTCAAAAAGTTTGTTCATCTATGATGTTCTCCTCTACTCCAAGTTCTAGAAAGAAAATTTTCATTTTTGAGAAGGAGTGCCTTCTAGGACCATCAACCCATGCCTCGAAGAGGTCCTCAGCCCCTCATGGCATTCTAACATCATCATCTAGAGGTTGGAGGTCTACGCTTGCCCCAAAGGAGACGCTCCTCTCGTCCTAAAGTTTACCTCTCTCTTTGCGATGTCGTCCACTGCAAAGACTGTCGCCTCTTCTGCTATGCCTTCCACTATCGAAGGGAGTTCACAAGGATTATTTATAGAGAAGTGACTATTTTGTCGTCACCTTCAAGTGAGTTTACTCATTTAAGTAACTTTTTCTTTATGTTCTTCATGATCCTAGTGCAAATATGTTGCTAAGTGATTCCAATGTGAGAATTTAAATCTCTAAGTCTACTTTCTAAGAGAAAAACTTTGAGTAGTTGATCAACACTTTCGACTTTCTAGATAAAACCGAGTTAGACCTGTGGGGGTTAGAGAATGATAGTAAAATTCTTAGAAAAAAGTTTGACTTTGAGTTTTTCACTTATTGGGAGATGTTTGAAAGTAAACTTTGATATCTCATAGATTTTTTAACCCAAGGAGTTTTAAATAATTGGGACTTGGCTCCATATCAAACTATTCCCAATGTCATAAAGTTTATCATAACCTTTCGAATCCTAGCCACCTCCCAAGGTCATTCCTTCACCGTAGAAATATTTAGAGATGTCTTGAAAGGTTAAATATAGTTTTGAAATGTGGCCAATAACTTGAAGAGTATTATAAGTTGATTTCATTTGAATAATATATTATGGCTGATTGACTAAACAAATTCAATCCTACTTTAGTTTGGTTTGCTTTGAAGTATTGTCAATGCGTTTGGGTTAGTTTAACTTGAAAGATGTATCATTAATAACTTCTGAGATTGACTAGTTTTGAAGTGTCACCAACGATTTTAAGCGTGTTAACAATTAACTTTTTGGTTTAATAGCATCACTAAAGACTTATAGAGTTAGATATAGCTTTGAAGTATTACTAAAGACTTTTGTAACACATTTAATAAAACTTAATTTGACTTTATTTAATTTTATTCAAACTAATTTAGGCTCAAATCAATGTGATAACATATCCTTTACTCATAGCCTTGGAGTATTACTGAAATTTAGCACTTCCAGTGAAATTTTGTTTGACTTTAATTAGTCCATTGAAACTAATATGGTTCGAATCTGAGTTTAATTTTATTTAGCTTGAGTCAAATTTGACATTATGTTGGACTTTTACAGAGTCCGGGTATGCTGAATTTTGGATCAGGTTCAAGTCAATTTAATTCAACTTAGTTTTAACCTAAGCTCAATCTAACTTGGTTCTAATTTGATTTTAAATTTGTCCTTTTAATTTAGACTTGTTTTAACCTAATTTGAATTTAATTTAAGTTTAGTTTAATTTAGATTTAACTTGATTTTATTTTTAGATTTTCGGAGTCTAGGGTCCATTTATTTGATCAATTTAGGTCATTTAAGTCAACTTGACATCTATCCATTTATTTTAACTGAATTTAATTTTAATATAATTGAGTTATTTCATATTAAGTAGTTTGATTTGAGGGCCTTTGGTTATTTATAATAATTTTAAGTGGACCCGTGGCTCGACCTTAAATGTGTGAACTCGAGGTTGAGTGTGAGTTTAAAAGCTGGCTTAGAAGTATACGTCTGAAGTCTAAATGGATGCGAGTCTGAAGACTGGTCTAGTTGCGAGCCTAAAGGCTGATTGAAGTGTAAGCCTGAAGACTGGTTTGAATGCGAATCTGAAGGCTGACTGAGTGCAAACTCAAAAATTGGCTAAGTGTAAGCCTGAAGGCTGGTTAGGTGCGAGCCCAAAGATTGGCTGAGCGTGAGTCAAAAGGCTGGCTAAGGAGTAAGTCCAAAGGTTAGTTGAGTGTGAGCCCGAATGCTGGCTTAGATGTAAGCTCGAAAACTGATCGAGTGCAAACTTGAACGCTGACTTGGATATGAGCCCGAAGGCTAGCTAATGCGAGCCTGAAGACTAGTTAAGTGCAAGCCCGAAGGCTAATTTGGATGCGAGCCTGAAGACTAGATGAGTGTGAGCCCGAAAGTTAGTTAAGTGCAAGCCTGAAAGCTAACTAAATGCGAGCCCGATGACTAACTGAGTGCAAGTCTGAAGGTTAGTTAAATGTAAGCCGAAAGGCTAGCTTGGATGCGAGCTCGAAAACTAAGTAAGTGCGAGTCCGAAGACTGGCTTAGATGTAAGTCTAAATGCTAACTGAATGCGAGTCTAAAGGTTAGCTGAGTGCGAACTCGAAGACTGGCTTAGATGCGAGCCTGAAGAGTGCTTAAGTGTGAGTTCAAATATTGGTTTAGGTGCAAGCCCGAATGCTGATTAAGGTACAAGTCTGAAAGTTGCCTGAGTGCAATGAGAATCCACCGTCTTCGAAGGACTGCGAGCAGCTACAATAGGGTCATGGATTCACCATTTTTAAGGGATTACAGATGGCTGCAATGAGTTTATAAATTCACTGTCTTCATCGTTGTTTTCGAAAGGCCGCAAATAACGTGGCAAGGTCATAGATTTAGGGTGCAGATGGCCGCAATAAGATTACGAGTTTGTCGTCTTCATCATTGTTTTCGAATAACCGCGGGCAACTATAGTGATGATGAAGGTCTGCCAATACATAGAGGATCACAGGTGGACGCAGTGGTCATAGAGCTCATCAACGCACAAAAAACTGCAGATGGCTATAGTATTGACGAAATTTTATCAACACATTAAAAATTAGTATTGATGAAGTTTCATCATCGTATCAAAGACTACAAGTGACGGGGGGTAATGACACAAAAATCAAGATAAGAAAACTCTTGGGGCATACCTTTCTTTTTTTTCATCTTTTTTTTTACCTATTTTCTTCTCCCTCACCTATCTACCTAGGCTATAACCTAAGGGTGCATTTAGTTCAAAATCAAGATCAAAATCATTTTTTCTTGACTAACCTACCATCAAACACGTAAAAAATAATCATATTATTTTTATTTTACTTTAAAAAGTAAACTATTATATTACTCTTATATTTATTCATCCAAATCTTAATAAATAATATATCAAATATATAAAAGTCCAAAAAATTTTTAAACTATTCGCTAACAAGATTAATATACAAATATCAAAATTTTATTAAACTATTTTTTTATATTTTAATATTAATTTTAAACTTGAGTTTAATTTTGATCCCAAACTAAACTGCGTTTAATTTTTTTTTACTTTTCACTTCTCGTTTTTTTTTAAGCGCTATGCTATCCTCCGTCGTGCACATCCGGTGACCATTATCTTTTCCTTCCCTTAGTGCTGGGAGCAAAAACAAAAGCCTTTTAAACCCACACCTCCCGCCCCCCGCCCCTTTTTTTATACTTCCTTTCTCCTCTTCACTTTTCTTCTTTCAAGCTTTCTCACTGCATCACTGGTCGGCCTCTTCTTCTTCTTTGTCTCGGTCATGCAATGGTGGGCTCGTCGGGCTCTTTGTCTATGTCCTCTTCCTATTCGTAGCTGGATCCGGCTTCGGCGAGTGGTGGAAGGAGCGGACTTCAGGGAGCACGGACGCGGGAGGTTATCCAGGAGAAGTCGACTCCTCGTGGACTAGCGATTACGCGGTTGCAGGGACTCAGGCAGGAGGGTTCTTGGCCGGCCAAGCACGTGGCCAGAAGAATCGAGGAAGTAGGGGGCTTGGGACCAGCAATAGAGCCTGGACTTCAATGCGGTTAGGGTTCCGGCAAGCACGGGGCAGCAACAGCACAGCGTGGTTGATGGCGGAGCAGGCGACCCATGGATGGAGCGGGTGAAGGGTGGCCTCGCTGGAGGGAGGAAAGGCCGGCAATGGGCAAGGTGGGCTGCAGCACAGGTATGGGTTAGGCGGTGAAGCAGCGAGTCGGGTGCAGCTCGAAGAGGGGCTCAACAACAACTTAGCTTGCTGGAGGAGCAGCACCACCTGAGAGCACAGGATGCAGCCACAGTTAGGGCGGCGGGGCAATTTTGGCAGCGGCGAGCGATGCACGAGAAGCTTGATGGTGACCAAAAGTTTGATCGTGTTCTGAGTGGGATGGGAGAGAGAGCCCAGGTTGGGGATTCCAAGGCCAAGAGCTTCTTGCATGATCCGAAAGAGGGGTGGAGGGATCGGCGCTTCTTGTTGCTGTAGCAAGGGCAAGGTCCGGAGGAGGAGATGTTCTCTAACGAGCTCTCCAGGCGGATCTTGGACAAGAACAGCGGCGAGTACTCCGACTAAGGAAAAGGGATGGCCGAGGCTCCGGCAGGCGGCTCATTGGTGGTGTCGGGCGGAGCAGGACCGAACGAGACAACAAAGGGGGTTGTTTCTTCAGAGAAGGAAGCAGAGAAACAGAGAGAAGATCAGCAGAGAAAGAAAGTTTAGATAATTATCTTCTTTTTTTTTCGATCTTCAAATCTTCATGACTACTGACTCTAATCTCCCCTCTCTCTACCTCTGTTTTTTTTTTTAAGGTTCTTATTAATTTATAGGTTCGGAATAATTACCTATACTAGCAGATAATTATTTACACTCTTTTTTTTTCCAAATTTATTATCAGCTTGTTATTTAATTCAATTTCTTTATAAAAAAATTATTTTTAACTTCCATAATTTTACAATTAAACTCTTAAAAAATTAAATTTCTCATTCATCACTCTTTCTCCCAAATATTATAGATAAAATTTTTGAATATTTTTATTTATAAAAAATCTAAATATTAATATTTTTCAAATAAAAATGTATAAAAAGGTGCTTAAATATTTTAAATATTTTACAAATAAATCCTAATATTTGTATATTTACAAATAAGTCTTTTGAATATTTTTATTTATAAAAAGTCCAAATATTAATATTTTTCAAATAAAAATTTATAAAAAGGACCTTAAATATTTTAAATATTTTAGAAATAAACCCTATACAAGAAATTAAATTATAAATTTAATATTTATGTATTTAGAATAGCCTGTTGAAGATTTTTATGTTTATAAAAAGTCCAAATATTAAATATTTTTCAAATAAAAATTTATAAAAAGGACCTTACATATTGTAAATATTTTATAAATAAACCCTATATAATAAATTAAATTACAAATTCAATATTTATGTATTTACAAATAAGCCCGTTAAATATTTTTATTTATAAATAAGTCCAAAATTTATAAGTTTTAAAATAAAATTTTACAAAAAAGAGTTGAAGGTATTAAAACTTAAAATTTTAAAATATAAGTTCAATATTTTGTATATTTACAAATAGATCCCTCAAATTATTTTATAAATAAACCCAACTTTTATCATTTTTTAAATAAAATTTTACAAAAAAGGCATTGAAGGTTCTAAAATATAAAATTTCAAACTATAAGTGTAATATTTGTATATTTATAAATAAACTCCTTAAATATTTTTATTTACAAATAAGTTTAAATTTTTATCATTTTTAAAATAAAATTTTACAAAAAAGACATTGAAGATTTTTAAATAAAAAATTACAAATTACAAATTTCATATTTGTACATTTACAAATAGACCCATTGCATATTTTAATTTATAAATAAATCCAAATTTTTATCATTTTCAAAATAAAATTTTTATAAAAAAGACATTGAAGGTTTTAAAATATAAAATTTTAAATTACAAGTTTCATATTTGCACATTTATAAACAGACCCTTTCAATATTTTTATTTATAAATAACCCGAAATTTCATTATTTTTAAAATAAAATTTTACAAAAAAGACATTGAAGATTTTTAAACATAAAATTGAAACTTACAAGTTTCACCTTTATACATTTATAAATAAACCTCTTGAATATTATAATTTATAAATAAGTTCAAATTTCTATCTTTTTTAAAATAAAATTCTACAAAAAAGACATTGAAGGTTTTCAACATAAAATTTCAAATTACAAGTTTCATATTTGTACATTTACAAATAGACCCCTTGAATATTTTTATTTATAAATAAGTCTAAATTTGATTATTTTTAAAATAAAATTTTACTACAAAGACATTGAAAGTTTTTTTAAAAAAATTTAGACAAGTTTCATATTTGTATATTTACAAATAAACCACTTGAATATTTTAATTTATAAATAAATCCAAATTTTTATCATTTTTAAAATAGACCCCTTGTACATTTACAAAAATTTGGACTTATTTATAAATTAAAATATTCAAAGGGTATATTTGTAAATATACAAATATGAAACTTGTACATTTAAATTTTATGTTTAAAAACCTTCAATGTCTTTTTTGTAAAATGTTATTTTAAAAATAATAAAAATTTAGACTTATTTATAAATTAAAATATTCAAGATGTCTATTTGTAAATGTATAAATATGAAACTTGTAAGTTTAAATTTTATGTTTAAAAACCTTTTTATGTCTTTTTTATAAAATTTTATTTAGAAAATGATAACATTTGGACTTTTTTATAAATAAAAAATATTCAAAGGGTCTATTTGTAAATGTATAAATATTACACTTGTAATTTGAAATTTTATATTTTAGAACCTTCAATGCCTTTTTTGTAAATTTTTATTTAAAAAATAACAAATTTGGACTTGTTTATAAATTAAAATATTCAAGGGGTCTATTTGTAAATATACAAATATTAAAATTGTAATTAAAAATTTTAAGTTTTAAAACCTTCAATGCCTTTTTTGTAAAATTTTATTTAAAAAATAACAAATTTGGACTTGTTTATAAATTAAAATAGTCAAGGGGTCTATTTGTAAATATACAAATATTAAAATTATAATTTGAAATTTTATGTTTTAAAACCTTCAATGTCTTTTTTGTAAAATTTTTTTTTAAAGATGATAAAATTTTTGGCTTATTTATAAATAAATATATTCGAGGGATCTATTTGTAAATGTACAAATATTAAACTTGTAATTTAAAATTTTAATTTTTAAAAACTTCAATATTTGTAAAATTTTATTAAGAAATTGATAAAATTTGGTTTTATTTATAAATAAAAATATTTGAAGGGTCTATTTGTAAATATATAAAATATTAAGCTTGTATTTTAAACTTTTAAGTTTTAATACCTTCAACTCTTTTTTATAAAATTTTATTCTAAAACTTATAAATTTTTGACTTATTTATAAATAAATATATTCAAGGGACTTATTTGTAAATGCACAGATCTTAAATTTTAATTTTAATTTTTTATATAAGGTTTATTTCTAAAATATTTAAAATATTTAAGGTCCTTTTTATATATTTTTATTTGAAAAATATTAATATTTGGACTTTCTATAAATAAAAATATTCAAAGGGCTTATTTGTAAATATACAAATATTAGGATTTATTTGTAAAATATTTAAAATATGTAAGCTCCTTTTTATAAATCTATATTTGAAAAATATTAACATTTGGACTTTTTTTAAAAAAAATGGAAACGGTTTATCTGTAAATGTTTGGGAGAAAGAGTGGAGGATGAGAAGTTTAATTTTTTAGGGGTTTAATTGTAAAATTACAGATGGTAAAAATAAAATTTTTGAAAAAAATTTGATTAAATAACAATCAGGGAGTTGTAGGTAATAAATTTGAAAAGGAAGGGAGTGTAGGTAATTATCGAAATCTTGGTGGATTTTTGGTAAATAAGGGAAATCTCAGGGGGGTGTAGATAATTATCCCGAATTGATATCAAATATTTGATTGATTTATTTTAAAAATGTGATTGAATCCAATTTATAGTGGGATAATATTTGATTGTATTTTCAAAATTCTGTAATGTAATTAATTGACTGTGATTTATTTCTCTAATAAAAAATTTTGAATTTTCTACTATTTTTTAATAATGAATTTTTAGGGAGTTATATACAAAATTTTTCAAAAAATTGAACTAAAATATAATTTTATAAATTTAGGGTTTTTTGTAAAATTTTTAAGGGTTTACAAAAATATATATATTTCTAAAAAGTTTACAATTTTTAGGATTATTTTTGAATAAAATTTAAACTTATTTGTAAATAAAATTTTTTAGGAATTTATTTATAAATTTCTCAAAAAAATTGAATCAAAATATAATTTTGTGAGTTTTAGAGGTTTTTTACAAAAAATGACATATCTAAAATTTTTAGGGTCTCTTTTGAATAAAATTTAAACTTGCTTGCAAATAAAGATTTTCGAGAGACTTATTTATAAATTTCAAAAAATTCGAGAGAATGAAAGTTAGAAATTTTAGGAATTTATTTGTAAATATAAATTTTCGAGGGATTTATTTGCAAACCCTAGATTTTGCGGGAATTGATTCAAAATTTCAAGCCTTTCAAGGATTTTTTCACAAAAATTTTCATCTCAGGGATTATTTGGAAGAAAAGTTCTGTCAGGGATCCATTTGTAAAGATTTTTATAATTTTTGTTTTGACCTAAATATTTGATGAACTTCAGTTCCAATTTTAGGACAAGTATCTAGCTCAATCAACTCTTTATAATTAAGTCTAAATTTTCTAACAATTTAAATCCAAATTAAACCCAATTTTCAATCAAATTTGATCGTAATTTAGATCTAATTTAGGCCTACATTTAGATCACAATCTAGTGACTAAATTTGACCAATTTGACTAAATTTTGATTAAATTTAATTTTTAGTCAAAATTGATTTAAATAAGTAGTACTCTGAAGCTATACCCAAACCCTTAAGCCGTTGATGACGCTACCAAATAAAAAAAGTTGAATACCAACACGCTAAAGGCTATTAGCCATACTTTAAAACTATATTTAATCTCATAAATAGTTAGTGATGCTACTAAATCAAAGTAGTTAATTATCAATATGTTCAAAATTATCGGTCACACTTCAAAATTGTACCCAATCCTACAAGTTATTGGTGATACTATTAAACCAAAAAAGAATCACCAATATACTCAAAGTTATCGATCACGCTTCGAAACTATATCCGACTCCATAAGTCATTAGTAATGATACCAAATCGAAAAAGTTAAATACCAATATGTTTAAAATCATTGACCACACTTTAAAGTTAGTCAATCCCAGAAGTAATTGATAACACACCTTCAAAGGTGGTCAATTCCAAAAGTGGTTGATGACGCATTCCTCAAGTTAGTCAATCCTAAAAGCAGTTAATGATATATTTTTCTAAACTAGTCAATCCCAGAAACAGTTGATGATATGCCTACTCAAGCTAGTCAACTTCAGAAGCAATTGACGATGCGCCTTTCAAGGTAGTCAATCTCAAAAACAGTTGATGGCGCACCCTTCAAGCTAATTAACCCCAGAAGCAATTGACGATGCACCCCTTAAGGTAGTCAATTCCAGAAGTAGTTGATGATGCACCTCTTAAGCTAGTTAGCCCTAGAAGTAGTTGACAATGCTCCCTTTAAGTTAGTCAACCCTAGAAGTAGTTGACATGCACCCTTCAATCTAGTCAACCCTAACCCCAGAAGTAGTTAATAATATATCTTTCAAGCTAGTAAACCCTAGAAGTAGTTAATAATACACCTCTCAAGCTAATCAATCCTAAAAGTAGTTGACGATACACTGCTCAAGCAAACCAACCTCAGAAACAGTTAACAATGTGCCCTTCAACCTAGCAAACCCCAAAAGTAGTTGATGATACACCTTTTAAGCTAATCAACTCCAGAATTAGTTGATAATATACTTTCCGATGTAGTCAACCCTAAAAGTAATTGACGATGTGCCTCTAAATCCCAATAGGGTTTATTGACATAGGCCTAAGCAATCAATCTCATCCATCAGCAGGCTATTAACATCCGCCAAATACTAAGTCAAGACTCATCTGAGTCAGACATCACATAGTCCAGTACACGGGAGTATGGTAGCAGTGCATACCAAAGTCCATTTCTCATTTTCTATCTTTTCTTTGTTTTCATTATCCACTTGCTTTCCATAATTCTATTTTAAAATTCATTGTAAAGTGAGGGCATATACCCTTACTTACACCATGTACCATTTTTCAAATCAATCAATATCGTACTTTTTTTTCTTTTCTTTTGTGACTCTATTTTATTAGTTAGGTTTTTTTCTTTAGAAGGCTCTTGACAATTGTTAGGATAATTAACAATAAGCGCTTATGCCTATTAGAAGTCAATATTTCCACAATACATGATAGCATACTTCAAATTAAACAAATTTTGATTTGTGATTTGAGATCACTCCCTAGAGTCTCCATGACTCTGGGCCATCAAAATTGATCCCATACAACTTAAGCAATCTCCCTGAGATTTTTTATTTTTGTAGTATCTGCCAAAATGAGAGATTGGTAAGTACCATGACTTGATGTGCTTGAAAGTATGAGTGGAGCTCTAGGTTGCAAGTACCCTGGTGTATGCAAGTTTTTCCAAAGGAGGGTATCGAACCTCTGCTCCCGTGAGCACATAACTCACATAATAGATGAGATGCTATTTTTTTATTTCGGTTATCTATTAGCACTAAGCTTACTGTTTGGTCTAAAGTTGTGATGTAAAGGAAGAGTACTTCATTTTTTTTAAGCCTTATTAGTAGGGGAGGCTCGGCTAAGTACTTCTTCAGATCCTTGAAGACTCGATTATACTCCTTGCTCCATTCAAATCTTGAGCCTTATTTAAGAGCTTTGAAGAAAGGAAGATATTTTTCTTCCAACCTTAATAAGAAATGATTGAGTGCCGCCAAGCAACTTGTGGGCCTCTATATTTCTTTAAAAGAACTCGAGGCTTCTTTTTCTTCACTGTCCCGATTTTCTTGGGGTTTGTCTCAATTTCCTGCTTTGAGACAATGTATTCGAGAAATTTTTCCGAACCTACCTGAATGCATATTTCTCAAGATTTAGTTCATCTTAAACCTCGTAATTTGTTGAAGGTTTCTTCTAGATCCTTCAAGTGTCCTTTGGCACGGACACTTTTCACCAATATGTCATCGACATAGGCTTTCACGTTCATCCTAAGTTTAGTCTCGAAGAACTTGTTAACTATTCTTTGGTACATCACACTTATATTTTTTAACCCAAATAACATGGCGATGTAGCAAACTATACCTTGGTCCGTGATGAAGGCTATTTTTTTCTCGTCCTTGGAGTGCATTCATATTTGATGGTAGCCCAAGAATGCATTCAGAAACTCAGGAGTTAATAACTCAATGTAGAATTCACAAGTTTATCTATCTTGGACAGAGGGTAGCTATTTTTTAGATAAGATTTGTTCAAGTCAGTGAAGTCAATACATATTCTCTACTTGTTATTGGCTTTTTTCACCATCACCATGTTGGCTAACCACTTGGGTTAAAGGACTTCTCTCATGAATTCTAGATTGAGCAATTTACTTTTCTCTTTGGTAATGGCTCTTTGATGCTTGAGAGAGAAGTGTCTCTCATTCTGCTTGACTGGTTTGTGCTTTTTTGCTATTGCAAGCTTGTGCTAGGCGACCAAAGAGTTTATTCCATGAAAATCCTTTGGGAACTATGTGAAAATGTCTTAGTTCTCCTGCAATAATCCTCCTATCTCTGTATAGAGAGGCTCTATGAGATTCACACCAACCTTTAATATTCTCCTCAAGTCTTTATCGACAATAAGGTTGATGAGCTATTCATTGGGTTCGGCGTAAACCTTCTTTGGTTTGGGAGAAGACTCATTGATTTCGGTCACCACTGAACCTTTGCCTTTCAAGTTGGCGTTATTTTGCAAGTAAGAGGCCTCACATCTCTTAGCAATACTTTGGTCACCTCATGCTTCTCATGTGCTATATTTAGTCGAAAACCTCATTACTAGATGAAAAATTAAGATTACTGCTTGGAGTTGGTTAAGTACTGGATGTGCTAGTATTACGTTATATGCTGAATATATTTGAACCACAACAAACTTTAATTTGATCGTGGTGGTTTTGGAGCTTTATTTGACCATGAGGAGTAGGTCGATCGTGCTAATCGGGATAATCGAGTCTCTAGTAAATCCTGCAAGCATTCCAATGTACGATTCTAATTTTTACTTAGTTTTCATCTGGTCATAGGCCCTAATGAATAAAATATTAGTCAAACTTTACATGTCCACCATAATACTATGTAGTGTAACTGGCCAGGATTGTTGAGATCATTAGTGCATTATTGTGGGCTATTGAAATCAAAGTTTTGAATTTTGATTTTAGAATTGGTTTTGGTACCCACCGAAACCAATCCGTTTCGGTCGTTTTGATCTTATTTCGGTCTGTTTTGGTTTTGATTAAATTATTTTTTTTTAAAACTAAAATTTGATTTTAAATTTAAAAAAATTTAAAAAATTTAAAATGAGAAAAATTTTTGTATATATTTAAAAGTATTAAATAATTTCTTTGCTAAAAAAAGCTCAAAATATGAAAGTAAAAATGTAGTTTGGAGGATTTGAACTCGAGTCACCTTTAATCAAAGTTAAAGCCTTAACCATTAAGTTAATAGTATTTTATGATAAAATATAATATATAAATATAAATAATATATTTTTGAAAATCAAAACTAAAAGTACAAGTCAAAATTGAAACGTTTGGTTTCGACCGAAAATAGAAACTATTTTTAAAATCCTTTCCAAGTATTTCGTAGAGAAGACAATATGTCGACGCTTAGATTCACAATATTAACTCTTTGCCAGCTCTTCCTGAGCCTTCAGCCCCCCAATGATGGTTTGACATTTGCTATTTGATGTTGAGACTTCACTTTGGGTTTGTGGGCTTTCCAAGGTCATGTTGAGATTCTCTTTGGTTAGAGGGTTGTGTAACTCCGGAATGAGATTCCATTATGGGGAGTTCGAGGATGAGGCTCTCTCCCACAATTTACTTCTGCTCTCTCACCTAGGCAAATAAATTGCCCTAGGTGTCCTTCTCATATGAGTCTTTCAATTTTATCTTTAAGGTGTCTGCATTCTTCAATATATTATGGCTGTATTTTCAGTGAAAATGACAGTACCTTAATTTGTCGAGGTATTGCTGAGTTGTGTGAATTGACAGAGGTCTTTACAACAAATCTCGGTGTTCAATTTGAGCAAGGACTTCAAACCTCGAATTGTGTCAGTAGGGTGTAAGCTTGAAACTCGGGCCTTCGTTCTTCCAGCTTGCACTCCCTCCGATCAGTCCTTTATTTCTTTGGCTTGGGGCAGTTCGTTTCCCGAGGCTCTTTTTTCGATTTACTAGAACCTTTAGATTTTCTCTTTGTCACAATTACTTCTTTTATTATCAATGTATTCTTGGGTTAATTGGATGAACTCTGCGAGGTTTATGGGATGTCAGCGAGCCATCTCATAGGCAATCGAGACTGTCTGATCCCGTTAATTGTAGTTGTAAGGATAATGAAACTGTTGAGCTTGGTGACCTCAAGTTGAGCCTTATTAAACTAAATCAAGTATTCTCTTATCCTTTTGCCTTCTTTCTACTTCAATACCAACAAAGTGGAGGAATCTTTTTGCCGAGGCATCAACAAGATGAACTACTGCATGAATTTATTTGCCAAA
Organism: Trichopus zeylanicus subsp. travancoricus; assembly: GCA_005019695.1. NCBI lineage: Eukaryota > Viridiplantae > Streptophyta > Magnoliopsida > Dioscoreales > Dioscoreaceae > Trichopus > Trichopus zeylanicus. Next base: position 103,156 of record RXID01014920.1, read on the forward strand.
TCATCAAAACAAATAATGGAGTACCTCGGTAGTCTAGAGTACCAAACTCAGGCTGGACATTGTCAGAATTTTGCTTGCATAAGACAGTATGCTATCTTTGATATTAGAGGAGTGTTATTTCTTATTTGAGATAGATGAGCTTGTGCCCTGAGGAGCTCTCGACTTGAATGTGAAATAACCTCTCTTTAGATGTCTTGGGTGGTTTTGAGCGAGGCTTGCATGTGATATGTGGCCTTGTTGACCAGATCATATGTAGGGTCATACCTATCATATTCCCTCGAGGCATGATATCGAAGAGGAGGAGTTGTGGTCGAGGAATTATACTAACCTCGGTGTAGATGCTTGTTGTGCAAGACTCAATGTGAGATGATGCGACAACTTACCTCGTTGATTCGGTAATGGAGCATGGATTGGCTACTGAGTATAGTGAGGTGGTAGATTTGGTACCACTTGACTCTTCAGTTGTTGAGCTTGAAGATTCCGCATAGTTTGCTATTAAACCTCAACGATTTAAGTCATATGTTGGACTGCTATTACCAAGGTTTGAAATTTCTAAGGCATCGTTTGGTTTGGGATCATGATCAAGATTAGTGAATCACTTTTGTAAATTAATATTTTTTTTATCAAAATTAATCCTACAATAATTTAATATTTGAAAAATTATTTAACTTTTTATAATAATTTAATTTAATAATGTTGTAAAATAAGTAATATTAATTTTATAAGAAAAAATAATTCTGAAAAATGTTGATCATGATCTTGATTCTAAACCAAACAGTGCCTAATGGCTCACCGAGTTGGAAGGTCCTGGTGGTTTCTTGGATACCACTTGAAGAGGAGGCATCCAAGGTTGTTGAGGCATTTGGACCGTTGAATTAGCCCGCTGGATTGATTTAACTGTTCCATTAGATAAATTGTGTGATTTTGCTAGTGCCGAAATTATTTGCCCCCAATGGAATTTTTTGATGACGATAGTCATGCGATGTCACCTTCATTTCATGTATATTCGATTTTTTGAATCACCGCTTAATGACTTGATGTATCATCACAAAGTTAGTGGGCAAAATCAACTAGATGTTTCAAAAGTTCCATGCTAGTATTGAAGTAATTTAAAATGAAAAGAAATTTATTTTATTTTTCTTTTAAAATCAACTTTGCATGAAAAACAATTTTTAGAATCTCTTAAAAAATGAAAATAGTTTTTAGAAAATGATCAATTGCATATAACTCCTCGAAATCTTGATAAATTATAAATTTCTCCTTTAAACTTAAAAAATTATATATAACTCTTTGAAATTTTATCAAATTATCTATTTTTTTTAAACTTTTAAAACTTGCAGATAATTATTTGAAATCTTGTTAAATTATATTTTTTTCAAATTCAAAAATTATAATTTTTTTAGTTACAACAAATATTATAAAAATTTCATCATATGCAGATTTTTTCATTAGGATTAGAAATATTCAGAAAATACATATTGTTTACGATTATTTAGGTTAAAATAAAAAACATAAAAATATCTCTAACATTATTAGAAAAGATATTGGTAGTTTGATCATTATTACAAAAAAATCTCTCAATTCAATTGAGAGATTTATCTTGAATTAAAATTTAATGTGATATGTGAAATGATAATTTTGTCCTTTATTTGTTTTATACTATTTTCAGTTTATCTTAAATTAAAGTTTAATCGGATATGCAAATTGATAACTTTGCCCTTTACTTAGTTTAAATCCATTTCGCTCTGATCTAAAATAAAAATAAGACTCAATTTGGATTAAATTTATGATCTAACATGAATTAGGTTTAGGATTATTTTTCTCATATTTTTTATTATGCCACCTTTAATCAGTTCGGGAGTATTTTTCTTTTATTTCAACTTAAATGACATTAAATAATATATATTTTTTAATATTTTCAATTCTAAGAGTAAATTTACACTCAATGAGATTTTTGTAACATATCCGATAATTTAAAAAAAAGTATGTGATTATTTAAGTTGAAAGAAAAATTATGTAATTTGGCAAATTTTCAAAAGGTTATATGCTATTTGTCAAATTTCAAAAAAAAATATGTAATATGAACCTATTTTAAAAAGTTATATATATTTTTAAATTTTTTTAAAATATAATTTAGTAAAATTTGTTAAAAATTATATGCAATTGACCCGTGGGATGCAAAGTCAAATTCTTACTTTGACAGGGACCTGAAGGTAATTTTACCAACCCTCCCTCTTACAAATCTCCAATCCTTCCTCTCCGCCCGATCTCCCTCTCCCAATCCCCGTCGTCCATTTCTCCAAAATTCAAATTTCAAATTTCAAATCCCCGACCCGTTAAGCACCGCCTTGGCCAAATTTCAAATCACTCTCCCAAATTTCCAAGATACAACATCTGTCCGACACAATCTCAGTGACCTCCTCCATCTCCCTCTCGATGGCGAAGCTCCCCCTCCAATCGAGCGCCGCCCACAACTCCACCGTCGGCGCCAGCGCCGCCGCTGACGTTGGCAAGAAGACGATCGAAGAGACTTACCAGAAGGTGACGCAGCTGGAGCACATCCTCCTCCGCCCCGACACCTATATCGGCTCCGTGGAGAAGCACACCCAGGACCTCTGGGTCTTCGAGAAGCCCAAGCCGGACAAGAAGAAGAGCGATGACGAGGAGGAGGAGGAGAGCCTCGTCGAGGCAGCCGAGGAAGAGAAGGAGGCGATGGTCTTTCGCAAGGTGACCTACGTGCCCGGCCTGTACAAGATCTTCGACGAGATCCTCGTCAACGCCGCCGACAACAAGCAGCGGGACCCCTCCATGGACGCGCTTCGTGTTGAGATCGACCCCAAGGCGAATCGCATCAGTGTGTACAACAATGGCGATGGCATTCCTGTTGAGATCCATGGCGAGCTGGGGGTCTATGTGCCGGAGATGATCTTCGGGCATCTGCTGACTAGCAGCAACTATGATGATAACGTGAAGAAGACGACGGGTGGGAGGAATGGGTACGGTGCGAAGCTGACGAACATCTTCTCGACGGAGTTCGTGATTGAGACTGCGGATGGACGGAGGCAGAAGAAGTACAAGCAGGTATTGATTTCTCTTTCGATTTTGAGTTCCTTTGGTGCCTAGGGTTTCAGTGCTCTTGATTTTTGTTGGGATTGAGGATTCATTTTGCTAGGGTTTTGTTTAATTTCTGCAATAAATTTTTACATTTCTAAGTTACAGTTTGGGAATTTTTTTTTGCTTCTTTTAAGATGTAACAGTCTAGGATTTTCTACTTGTTACATTTAGGAAAGTCCCTTTTTGTCTTGAGATGAGTGGATTCGTTTCTTGTTTGCTCCTTGTTGAATTTGGTACAAGCTGCTGAAAGTTTGAACACTTTGAACCGGTGTTTAGGTTTAGTGCTCAAATGCTGAATTTTTACTCGGTGCTTGCTATGCTTATTATTTCCATCAATTTTCTGAGCCCTAAACTATTTGATATGCCTCTATAGAAACTAGGGCTTTAATTCTTTCGACATTCTCAGGCTCAACAACGTTCTGCGCGCTACACACTGTGGACTTGGCTATTAAAATTTGTAGTTGGATTTAACGACTGATGAGCATGAATAGAAATTTTCTTTTCTGAATCTTAAAAGAATTAATTCAATATGACAATATCATTGGTTTTCCTTGGTTTCATACGATTAGAAGCTATTGATGCATAGCTTCGTTTTCAGATTTAAATCCTCACAAAACTGAATTAAAAATATAATTTTGTGTTTCTCTGTGTAGTATGTAACTGTATTGTCGTACTTGTGTTTTGAGTCCTTGTTCTCCATTAGATAATATTGGTAATTCAAATTTGTTTTTGGTGATTGTTTGCATGTAGGTTTTCTGGAATAACATGGGCCAAAAGTCAGAGCCCACTATTACCAAGTGCAAGGCAGGCGATAACTGGACTAAGGTCACATTCAAGCCTGACCTGGCCAAATTTAACATGACTGAGCTTGAAGATGATGTCGTTGCACTCATGAAAAGAAGAGTTATTGACCTGGCAGGAACCCTGGGCAAGGCAGTCAAGGTTGAGTTAAATGGAAAGCGAGTACCCATGAAGTCTTTTGCGGATTATTGCAATCTCTACCTCCAAACCGCCTCAAAAAAGAGAAGTGAACCGCTCCCAAGGTTTGCTGACAGACTCAAAGCATGACTAGTCATTTGAACACCTGTGCTATGTAACATGCAAATTGATAAGTTTTTTGCTGCTAACCAGGATAATGGAGAAAGTGAATGATAGGTGGGAAATATGTGTCAGTCTTAGCGATGGACATTTTCAACAGGTTTCAGAATATTTGACCTGTCTTTTGTTTTTGGTTTGGATAATTGGATTTCCTTCCCTGATTGAGTTCTCCTATTTTATCAGGTTAGTTTTGTTAATGCAATTGCAACAACGAAAGGTGGCAGCCATGTGGATTATGTTACTAACCAGATTACCAGTTATGTGATCAACGCGGCAAAGAAAAAGAACAAGAATGTGGCAATCAAAGCCCAACACGTGAAAAACCATTTGTGGGTCTTTGTCAATGCACTCATCGACAATCCTGCATTTGATTCACAGACAAAAGAGAACTTGACTACTCGTCAAGGGAGCTTTGGATCAAAATGTGAGCTGTCAGAGGAGTTCCTCAAAAAGGGTTAGTATGGCATAATTACTTGTTTTGATATGTTTCTCATGCCTAGAGAGTCAATACTAAAGGCACGTAATGCTTGTTGGATTGCAGTGGCTAAATCAGGAGTTGTGGACAACGTCCTCTCTTGGGCTGATCTCAAACAGAACAAGGAACTGAAAAAAACAGATGGAGCTAAGAAACAGAGGATATCAGGCATTCCTAAACTTGAGGATGCCAATGATGCCGGTTCAAGTCACTCACATAAATGCACTTTGGTGTTGACTGAAGGAGATTCAGCCAAAGCACTTGCTGTGAGTAGTTTATTTTTGGGCCAAGCCACATTGCTTGCATGGTTCTGATAGTATAGATATGATTCAGATTTCTCTCTTACATACAGATGGCCGGTATCTCAGTCGTAGGAAGGAATCACTATGGTGTTTTCCCACTGAGAGGAAAACTGCTGAATGTGAGAGAAGCTAGCCACAAACAAATAATGGAAAATCAAGAGATCCAGAATTTGAAGCAGGCTCTTGGATTACAACATGGGAAGCATTATGATAGTGTTAATGGGCTTAGATATGGACACCTCATGATAATGACTGATCAGGTTTTCACAAGCACCTCTTGTTAAGATCCTTGTCCTACTTCTCAAAATGTTAGATTGCCTTGTTCCATTTTTCCCTTTTAATATGTCAGGATCATGATGGATCGCATATCAAGGGCCTCCTGATTAATTTCGTCCATTCATTTTGGCCGTCATTACTTAAAATTCCCTCCTTCATGCTGGAGTTCATCACACCAATTGTGAAGGTATGTGATTGTGCTGTACATTTCTGCAGTAAGATCCCGTGGTCAAGGTTTCCAATTAGTTGCAAATGACAAATTTGCACTTGGATTTTAAAAAATGTGATTATTTGATTACTCAATGTATTGCATAGGCAACTCATAGAAATGGGCGGGTACTATCCTTTTATACTATGCCTGAGTATGAATCATGGAAGAAAAGTATTGAAGGAAATGCAACTGGCTGGTCCATCAAGTACTATAAGGTTTGCTCACGAAACTAAGTACTTAAACCTGTTGCAATCTCATCCTATTTTCTCTCGTTAGTCCTTATTAACCTAAGCAACGTTCACAAGAGCTGGTTAAAAGCTGAAATAATCACTTGGCAGGGTTTGGGTACTAGCACATCAAAAGAAGGAAAAGAATATTTCAGTGATCTTGATAGGCACAAGAAGGATTTCTTATGGGCAGATGAACAAGATGGAGATGCTATTGAAATGGCTTTTAGCAAGAAAAAGATTGAGGCTAGAAAAAGTTGGCTCCGTCAGTTTGAGGTAAAACCAATTTTTTGTCTCACCAATGTGTTTGTCTTGGTTCTGACAGAAAGCTCTTTGACTTGTACAGCCTGGCACCTATCTCGACCAAAGCGAGAAGCTCATCAAGTACAGTGATTTTGTAAACAAGGAGTTGATACTATTCTCCATTGCAGACCTGCAAAGATCGATACCATCTGTGGTTGATGGTCTTAAACCAGGCCAAAGGAAGATATTGTACTGCTCTTTCAAGAAACCATTAGTTAAAGAACTTAAGGTTTGTAATATAAATACTGCTAAGGTGGTTTGGGGTTCTAAAATTCAGATATATCAGACAATTTTTTCTGTACTTAACAGGTTGCTCAATTCTCGGGTTATGTTTCTGAGAAATCTGCTTACCATCATGGTGAGCAAAGTCTTGCTAGTACCATAATTGGAATGGCCCAGGATTTTGTTGGGAGCAACAATATAAACCTTTTGCAACCGAATGGACAATTTGGAACCAGGAACATGGTAACATACATCTACTTCTCATCTCTCCTTTGCAACTGAATTTTATAACTGTATTTTAAATGTTTATCCAGGGAGGCAAAGATCATGCTAGTGCAAGGTACATCTTTACCTGTTTGTCCCCTCTGACACGGATTCTATTTCCCAAGGATGATGATGGTCTTCTGTATTACCTGACTGAAGATGGACAGACAATTGAACCTGCATGGTAATCTTTGTGAGCTTTTTTTGTCATTTTGAGAACACACAAATGCTCTTTGAAGGCCATATCTCACTTAATATATATTTTTTTTTGTAAGGTACATGCCCATCATACCAACGGTTTTGGTAAATGGAAGTGAAGGGATTGGAACTGGTTGGAGCTCTTATATTCCTAATTACAATCCAAGAGAAATAGTTGCAAATGTTAGACGGCTATTAGATGGTTTGCCGATGCTGTCCATGGATCCATGGTATAGAGGGTTCAAGGTAGGTCAAATGTCCTTGTATAGTTTGCCTTTCTGTGCCGTTAATTCTGGGTAACTAAGTGATTTGTTGAGCTACCAGGGTCGTATTGAGAAATCGGCATCAAAAGTAGCAGGTGTAACCTACACTATCTCAGGTACAGTGGAGGAAATCGACAGCACAACATTGAGAATAACAGAGCTTCCAATACGTAGATGGACGCAGGATTACAAGGAATTTCTCGAGTCATTAATGACTGGGAATGATAAAATCAAGGAACCTTTCATCCTGGTAAATTTAGGACCCAATAAACTTGATTGACGGATTTATCACTATACTACAAGTGGCATTTTCTTTTTTTCTGATTTTCTTTCATCAATCAGGACTACCGAGAGCACAATGATGACACATCGGTGCACTTTGAGGTCATTTTGTCAGAGGAAAACATGAACATTGCCAAACAAGAAGGGCTAGAGAAGAAGTTCAAGCTTACTACGACAATCAGCACAAGTAATATGCACTTGTTTGATCCAAATGGCGTCATCAAGAGATATGAGACCCCAGAACAGAGTAAGCTCCCTACAGATCAATTAGTTTTATATAACTAATTTTGGATAAGCAACTGATCCTCAATTTTCTTTGCAGTCCTTGAAGAATTTTTTCATTTGAGGTTTGAATTTTATGAGAAAAGAAAGGCAAGTGCTTTGGGAGTAACTATTTTAGAGATTTTGCCTACTGTAGATGAATAATGACAACAATCTTCCTATATTTGATTGCAGAGAAAAATACTGGACAACCTTGAGTTTGAACTGATGAAATTAGATAACAAAGTTAGGTTCATTCTTGGTGTCGTTAGAAATGAGATAATAGTCAGTAACCGCAAAAAAGCAGATTTGCTGATCGAGCTACAGCAGAAGGGATTCACTCCAATTAGAAAAGAAAATAAGGGTATTGAAGCAGCAATAGCTGGAGCTGATGCAGAAGAAAATGAAGAGCTGTCCGAAGATAGCTCGGAAGTGATAACGGGGGGAGTGAGAGCTGGTGACTACGACTATCTGCTTTCCATGTCGATTGGAACCTTGACTTTGGAAAAGGTTCAGGAGCTATGTGCGAGTAAAAGCAAGCTAGAGGATGAAGTTAATGAATTGAAAAATGCCACACCAAAGTCTCTGTGGTTGAAAGATCTTGATGCCCTTGAAAGAATGCTTGATGTATGTACCAATCTTTTAAGTGTTTCTAGTGGTTTCTTTTTTGCCGTTTGAGTTTTTCTCATCTGCATCTTATTACAATACAGGAACAAGATCAGAATGATTTGGAAGCTGAGAAGTTGAAGAACGAGCTCAGAATGAAGGGAATGAAAGGAAATGTAATTTCCAGAAAAGCACCAGCAAAACCAAGAAAGGCAAATGCCAGTAAAACTCTGACCATATCAGCTGGCGCTCCGGTTGATACAGGTATGCGACTTCTAACCCAGGGTTATCAAAACACTTACGCGGTAAGTGGTGGTGGACTTGGGAAAGGCTTACGCGGATAATCTAGTCATCCAGCAAATGCCTAGACAGTTTTAATTTTTGAAATATAGAGTTTATATTTGATATTATACAACTAAAATATTAGTTATAAAAATATTATTTTTGATAATTTGGTGGCTGTCTATAAAAAAGCTAGCAAAGTGGTTAAACTACGATATAGTATTTAGTCTTAATAAGTTACTAGCCATCTAGACAGTCTTTGGATTTCAGCCTGCTTAGATACCTAGACCCCATCCTTTAACGGTCTTACTTCAACCCCAATTCTGTCTGTTTCTAGCATTTTCTTATTTTCGAATCATGTTCTTGCAGGCAATGCGGCTGAGGCTGCTAAACCGAAGCCCAGAGGCAGGCAGAGGAAGGCTGTTGCTAACAAAGTAAAGCAGCCCGTCATGCGAATCTCTGTTGTAAAACATCTACTTTTAAATTGCATCTAATGTCAATTATTTGATATTTTCTTGTTCAGCCATCTGTTGATGAAGATGACGAGATAATGGCATTAAGAGATCGACTGCGAGCACAGAACCTCGATTCTTCTCCAGATTTAACAGGTTCTGTTGAGCATAACAATCATTGCACTCTAGTATTCAATTGCAGATAGGCTAATTTAGATCATTTTTCGTTGATTAGCAGCCATGGATACTGAAGAAACTGCAGGAGAAACACAGAAGAGGAAGGAACCGAGTAAGAGGGCAGCTGCAAGGAAAGCTCCTCAGACGTTCACTGTGATATCAGACGACGATGACGACGAAGCTGGCAACCAAATGCCAACTATTGTAGAGGAGGACGACGAAGATTTTAGAATGGAAAAAGCGATTCCTCCCCCGAAAGGAAAGAAAGCAAACGGCAAGGCAAATGCCACAACAACCATAAAAAAGAGAGGTGCGGCTGCACAGAAACTGATAACCGAAGTGCTGAAGCCGGCGGGCGAAGCCAAGAACTCGCCGGAGAAGAAGGTGAGGAAGATGAGGGCTTCCCCTTTCAACAAGAAGAGCGGGACGGTGCTGGGAAGGCTCGCCAGTTCTTCAGCTGCAACGGAGGAGTCCGGCAGTTCAGCCAGTTTGGAGGAAGAGCCTGTAGTGGTTGCGAGACCAAAGAGAGGAAACAGGACAGCTGCAAAATACATTAGTGAGAGCGACTCCGACGTTGAAGAAGTGCCTACCTCGGATTCAGATTTTGACGAGGACGATGACTAAGCTGTGTTCAGGCAATGTGATTTGGTTTGCATATCTCTTGCTGCCAATTGTATGCTTATTATGTACCGGATTCTTGCTGTAATTTCTCCGTACTTGATCCGAAAGACATCTGACATGGCGAAATTCTTGATGGATAGCGTAGTTACCAGCTCGATATTCGGGAATAAATCGGGGTAGTTGAAATTGTAGGAATTATATTATTATTTGAAAAAATCGTTAAAAGGATGGTAAAATTTCGGGAAAATTTAAAAATAATTAAAAAAAAATGAAGAAAATATTCTTGTATATAATTTTAGTTTTCAACTATCAGACATGAAAATTGAATAGAAACACATCACAGTACAAACATGGACAAAGTCTTCCTAAGAACCGGTTAAATATGATATTATAAAGTATGCCAAATACGATATTGAAATTAATTTGTAAAACAAAATAAAAATTGGGTTGAAAGGGAAAGCAACGAGAAAGTAGTAAAAAAGATGAAGAGTTCTGGAGAGAGATATTGATCGGGAGAGAGAGAGAGAGAGAGACGAGGTGCGATATCGAAAGAGAGAGAGAGAGCGCGGGAGATCGAGGATTCGCGAGAGAGAACGAGCGAGATAGTTTTTTGAAATTTGTGAAATCCTCAAAATCTTCGATCGAAATGTAGCCTCAAAACCCGCGTGCATATGTGATTCACGTTAGCTATGTTTACTTGGTCAAGACTTGAATCCACAGAAATGGGAGTTATTCATTCAACATTCCGTACAAAGAAAACGACAATAATGTCGTCGGAGCGCGGTGAATTTGATTGGGTGTCAGTCTTATTCCAATAAAATCAGATATACTTTCATGATTTTTATTTTTCTCAATAATCTGACATGAATGTTTCTGAATTATTTTGACATACATTCTCTTCAATTTTTTATAAGTTATTCATTCAACATTGCGATTCCACGACGAGATTGAACTGGAGAACAATAATCCGTATGAAGAAAACGACAATAATGTCTTGATATTTGCTCTTTATCTACTTGTAGCAGAGCGCCACCACACTGCCTCGCGTGCAATTCTCGTCATACATGACAAGTCATGACCGCGCTGACCTCAACGCTTGATTGAATTTAAATATATTCTTACTATTTTTTTGATCGGGAGAGGCGGAATGGCTTAGCGTAATGAAGCTCAAATCAGCTCGCCGCGGCACTCGACTTCACGCCGTCGGCGCTCTCGTCTTACGCAGCTCGAGTAACCGCCGCAAACGAAAGTCAGACGATTTTCTATCACCACATGACTTTTCTCGGATTTATTAGAAAATAATATTCTATTCGGTCCATTCGTCTCTTACTTTATTAGAAAAAAAATCGTTAAAATCTTCCCGACGATGGTCAAATTAATTAGTAAAAAATTCAAATAAAAGACAAAAGAATCAGATATTACTTCTTATTTACGTTGTGTATTCTTTTATTTAGAGTGAATTCGGAGAGTTCGAGATATTTAATTCTCTAATTGTATATGAGATATCCATCAAATTTTGTGTTGTTATTTTCGCTGCCAATCTTGGATCTCCCATTAACTCACAAGTAAAAAAAAAAAAAAAAAACACTATATAATTTAAAGTGACGAGTGTATTTTTTTTGGTTAAAAAAAAATATAATAATTATTATTTTATTATTAATTTAAATATCCGAGTGATTTGAGGATGAATTTTTCCGTTGAATTCTTTTGTATGTGGGTTAGGAAAGAAATTTGTGACCCGAAAGTTGAACCGGTTTCGGTTTTCTTTAAACCCATTCCGGATCAACTTTATCCCAAAAAAACTACAATAATTGGGGCAAAATTTCGATTAATCAAACAACATGAAAGGGAAACTCTGACAGGAACCTCAACTTTATTCTTCGTCCTTGGGATAAGCTATCTTAATGGTAAATACGACGCTTGTTGGAAAAAAAAAACTCTAACAGGACCCTCAACATCAGCTCCATCTCTACTAGCTCCGCTATTAAACTGTAGATCTTCTTTGCGCCACCAGTGAACATTCGAGGACGGCGACAACCCAGGACGCTAACTACTCTCCCTTTGCTTATAGTTCTCGTCGGCGTGAACCATTCCGCTCGTTGATGCAAAGCTTCCTCCCTTCGAGGATGGCGACAACCCAGTGAACATTCGACCACGGCGACAACCCAGGACGCTAACTACTCTCCCTTTGCTTGTAGTTCTCGTCGGAGAGAACCATTCCGCTCGTTGATGCAAAGCTTCCTCCCTTCGAGGACAGCGACAACCCAGTGAACATTCGAGGACGGCGACAGCCCAGGACGCTAAATACTCTCCCTTTGCTTATATTTCTCGTCGGAGAGAACCATTCCGCTCGTTGATGCAAACCTTCCTCCCTTCTCGCTCAAACCACATCACCGTTTGCGTCAATCGCCATATTTTTCCATTAATTATTCGGCTAAAATATATCATCAATGACTTTGTGGGACTCCGCTTCGAACACGCCATTCTCTTCCTTTTTTTCTTCAACGAACATGTTATTTTTTTAAAAAAAAATACTGATAACCCCCGAAAAATATTAAATTTAGGTTAACTTTCAAAAGTATCAATAATCCGGTTTTTTCGTTTTCACACAAATATATATTTATATGATTAAAACTAATTATATATAATATTTTATATTGATTATAAGCAACATTTAACTCATATTTTCTCATATTTATTCTATCGCATATGGGCTAATATCTTATATCGATTATAAGCAACAGATATATCGAATTCTCACTCTTACAGCAAATAACTTCTTACCATTTTCCTCCGCCTCAAACTCTTAAATAATTATTTTATTATTAAAAAATAGACTGAAGGGTAGAGAATTTACTTCACTTCACCTTTGATTCAATTCTAAAAGTGATTATAAGTCATCCATTTCCGTCATTTAATTGATAAAAATATTTTTTAAAAATATAATTATTTTAGTAATTTTCCTATTTTTTATTTATAGTTATATATTTTTTTTTATTACTTTAATTATTTGAATAATATATTTATAAAAAATAAGTTCCTATTTTAATAATATAATAAGTTTGCATGGAATAGCAGGAGATTTGGTGCGCATTGCCGCGCACCGACCAGTCTCCTCCCAGGCCTTCGAACGCTGACCGTACGCCTCCGCTGCAAACCAAAAATTTGCTGACGTGGAGCAAAACCACTTTGGAAAATGACCTGCTCAGGCAAGAAAATCCCCTGATACGCCCGTTCAAATAATGCCTTTAAAAAAAACATATACCATATTGAAATGACTGTATTGCCCTTGATCTATGCTGCATTCCGTAATTAATAATATAGAATAATTTAACTAAAACAAATAATCTGATTCGTCAAAAAAATTATTAGCCTATTTTTTTTAGTATTTAGTTGATTTTATAATAATTTAATTTTATAAAAAATAATTAATTTTTTATAATAATTTAATTTAATAATTAATTAATATAATTAATTTTATTTTTTTCAAAAAAGCAATAATATTTTTAGTGAATTTAATTTTTTTATATTTGATTACTCCATTGCCAAACCATGGCGAGGGGCACCATCGAATCCAGCCACTGCACAGATTGCCGCATGCAGGATCCTGACCGTCCGTAGCCATCGTGATGGCAATTTCGAAATTCAGTTACCTTCTAGAGGGCATTTTGGGTAGAAAAAATGCCTGGAAGGACAATTACGCGTCGTCCTGAGTACGAACCGGCCGGACCACCGCCCTGGTGGTGGGTCCACCGTCCACTGTCCCCAACAACCACCACGTGTCCCGTAGAATAAAGCCATCAATTCATTACAAAAATTACAAATCTTGTCGGACGCTATCTGAGTCCTTTAAAAGCTTATTCCATCGAATATTCCTAGCGGCACTTAACGTTTCCTTAACGTCGGAGACGGAAAAGAGAGGCGGTTAAGCGGAGGTTGGCGCTCGGCGGGCTATAAGAGGGTGACCTCCGGGGACGAAGAGATCGGACTTAAGCACCTTGTCTCGATCTCGAGCTTCTCATCGCCTTCTTCCTCTTCGCTTGTCCTTCCCGGTTCTCCATTGCATGGCCGCCGTCTCGAAGGGGCGAGAGCTCGCTGCGACTCTTGGAAAGCGATTTGCCTGCCGGATCCTGGCCGCCGAGCCCGCTCCTTTGCCCTCCCTCGCCGTCGCCGCTGTCAGGTAATAGCTTGTCCCACGCTTGGTATCTTTGATTTGGGGTTTGGGAGAGGATTTGATAGTTTTGCATCGTAGATCTGTTACTTCTACCAATTTTTAGTGGTTTCTGCTCCGATCTGGCTTTTTTGTATGCGATCGGTGGATGATTTCTTTGGTTGGAATTTATTTTTGATTTTATAGATTTTTGTAGTGTTTTCGCACCGATCTGTTTGCTATTTGGTGAACAATTCATTTTTCTGTCAAAATTTGATGGTTTTTATTTCCCATTTTTCCGATCTATAGGTGGGGAACTTCTCCAATTGCAGAGTACGAATGACGCAAATTTGTTTGATTTTAAGGGATTTAATTGTTTTTCGCACGGATCCGTTTGCCGTTGAGCGAACATTTCATGATTTCATGTTCTGCTGATTTTGCAAACGAAATTTCTCCCCTTTTATTTTATTTTCAGCTCTTCCGATTGAGCAAAGAGCGAAAATTATTCCAGCGTCTTCGTCGACTTCGGATTCCTTTTTTTCCTTGTTTTACAAAAACAAAAAAAGAAAAAAAAAATCCGCTGTGAAATCTGAACCGGCGTTCTTTTTATCCATCCTCGCCGTCAATTCCCTTCACTAGACTAAAATTTCTGACAAAATTTCGTAATTTCACGTCAATGAGGCTACTTTCGTCTTTTCAGCAAAGAGGCTTCCTTGTTTTAGCGTACACTTCCGATACTCCGATCTTATCGGCTTTCTCGAAAACAACTCCGCCCACCTACCTCCCCACATCAGCTCCATTGTCCCAAACCGAGAACAGCCAAATCAAAAAAGAATCTTCGGCCACGTGTAACATTCTGCTTTCTTCCTTTCGTGTAGTAGGGGCGTGCACTCGTCGACCTACGACAAGAACTACGACGAGCACGTGCGCCCGGTGGTGGTACCGGACCATGTGATCCAGACTTCGTCCGACAAGTACTGGGGACCGCACCCAAAGACCGGCGTCTTCGGTCCCGCCGAGCAGCACGCCGGCGAGTTCGCCGCTCCCGCTGCTCAAGCTTCTTCTCCTGCGAATGGTGGCGGGTGCTCCGTACTCGACCAGACCGCCTGGTTCCGCTCGTCGGGCGACGTGGACAAGCCTTCTGAAAGGGACTCATCTTCTCTGCAGTAAATAATCCCAGTGAATGACAAAATAAATACTAGCTAAATAAGAAGCGCATGTTGTGTACTTGTCTGCTGGGATGTTTCCGTATTACTATTCGACGTTGGCAGTAGCCGTACTTTTATGGAACCGACTTATACTATATATCATCTCAGTACATGCCAATTCCGAGATTTGAAGTGAGGTTGGAATGTTTGTCTGGAGTCTCTGGACCATGGGCGGAGTAGCGCGGGAGGGGGGAAAATCTTGGATGATATGGGGCATGAACTTTTGTGGTTGAGTTGCCTCCACGATGATCGCGCTTTGTCCGCCATTCTCTGGGCACACGCTATCTGTTTGAGAGGAAATGTCCCCCTGTCACCGGCTCACGGAGCACTGCCTCAACATCAAATATTTATTAACAGAGTCGTAGAGTCTAGTCATTCGAATCATGTTTTTCGACACCGTTTAATTAAAACCGGGACTAACAATGTATGGATTGGGATACAAACCAACCAAAACCTCATCCCAAAAATGTTTGCCAAAAGGACAGTAAATTATTTTTATTAAAATTAATATTTCAATAATTTAAAATTCGAAAATTTATTTAATAATTTTTATAATAATTTAATTTAATAATAATATAAAATAAGTAATATTAATTTTATCAGAAAAAAATTTTGAAAAAAAAAATCTCTGAGGCTAATTTCAAAACAAATGAGATCATGTAAATTAAAAAAATTGTATATTACATCGCATAGATTAAAATTTATATTGAAAGTTTAATTATCAAAATAAATCAGTATAATTTTAATTTTTAATTTTTAAAATTGTAAAATCGATTTTGTGGCGGTTATATATTTTACAACAAACCAGTGAATTCGTATCATACCAAATTTATATACACATGTAAATATATTATTTATATATATACTTGTATATAATGTATAAATGATATATATATTAAATTTTTTTTCTTGATCTCAATAAAATCCTTTTTTAGATTTTTTGCTCTGCAGTGTTGTTAGAAGGTTTATTTACATATATTATGTATATATATATGGTACACGATGAATTAAGACAATCAGCCTTCGCTGAACAACCAACTGGACTGCATTTTCACTACAGCTCCTACACCGTTCCCAATCACAACTCACAAGTCATAGTTAAATGGGGAAGCAGCTATATACGAATTTAATATATTAATAATTCAATAATTTGGTAAAGCTCAACGGAGTCGCTTTGGCAGAGTGGTTAAGGCGTGTGCCTGAAGTACATGGGGTTTTTCCCGCGAGAGTTCGAATCTCTCAGGCTACGACTTGTGTGCACTTCTTTAATGCCTCCTTTTTGTCCTCTATTTCCATCCATTGTTAAAAGACGCCTGGGGCAGTTTCAGATTCCATAAAAATTTTATTGGTCGAATTCAATTGCAGAGAGTCTTCACGGTAACAAAATAAATTGCTCGTGTATCTCAATTTGATTTTACCGTTGACAACTTTAATGTAATAGTAAAGACGTTATTTTTTAAATTTTTTTTAAATAAATAATTACATCCTTACTGTAAATTTATAAAAAATTATCTATTTTATCACTATTTTATAAAAAAAAATTAATTAAAATATTAAAAAAATAATTTATTTTTATTCTATTTTATTAATTAAAATTAATCCTAAAAATCTAATTTATTCTCATTTGATTTTAGTTTAAATAAATATTAAATTAATATAAAAATAATTTATCTTATTAGTTTTTAGGAGAGATCGGTTGTTCAACTTTATGAAATTAGAAATTTAATTTTATTAAATTAATTGTTCGATAATTATGAAATGATTGTTAGAAGTAAAACTGAACTAATAGAATTTGATTTTTTTAAATATTAATTTAATTGTTAAAATTAAAATAAAATAAAATAAAATATTTTTTAATATTTTAATTGAATTGGTTTTTCATAAAATTACACTATGTGGCGAGTTATTTATTATTAATAATAATAAAATAGATAATTTTTTATAAATTTATAATAAGGCATGTAGTTATTTACTAAAAATTCTATTTTTTAAAATACAAATTTAGAGTTCAAATATTTATAATGGCATAATCGAAAAATATGAATTTTTGGTTGGGTTTTATGTGTAATCCCAATCTTGTGATGGGCTTTAAAAAAATAATTAAAGAGGAAAAAAAGAGAAATGATTAATTAAGATGAAAATTAGGAGGGTTTTTGAGCAAGGCCCAGAGAAATGGGAAACCCAGACCCAAAATTCGCCTTGGCGCCGACCGGAACCGAACCATTTCGGGCCAAATTTTCCTGATTTTGCCACACATTGCTTGTAGGCTATTCTGAAATTATGCCCACAAAAATCGACCCGTTTTCCGGCACCGATCTCGAGGCAATCTCGAGAACCTGATGACGATCGCGGGGCAAATGCTTAGTTGTGTAGTTAGTGGTGAACCGATTCGTACTGGATCTACAATTTTCGGAATCATAATTAAATTTTAATTCTTATAAATTTTAGAATTATAATAATATCAATTTGAGTTAAGAATCAAATTTTCAATTACGTTCTAAACTAATTCTAAAATTTGTGTATTAATTTCTCAAAATATTGAATTTTAAAACTTGATAACCTATTAAGTAGCTTTTTTCTATGACATCCATTAAAACACGATTTTGATTACAATTTGTTAAAAAATATAAATATAAAATTAAGTTTTAATATATACATATATTTATGCATTATATAAATAATACTTGTATATTTATATAGAATTGATACGTTTTGATTTTTTTTAAAAGCATAAAACTACAATTTAAACTAAGGTTTTTTATTTTAATTTTTTAAAATACATTATTTATATTTATATATTATGTTTTTGTTACAAAACTTAATTAGCTCAATTAGTTAAGATTTTAATTTTGAATTAAGTGACTCGGAATCGATTTTTGGGTGATGCGATTTTGTTTTTTTTTATATTTAAGCAATCTTTTATCAACAATTTTTTTATTTAAATAATTAACAAATATATATTTTAAAATACTTTTAAATTTAAAATTAAATTTAAATCAAAGAAAATTAAAAAAAATAATTTATTTGAAACCAAAACGAATTGAAAAAAACATACCGAGATCGAATTAATCGTAAAATATCGATTTTAATAGACGTCGAAATTAATTTCAAAATTAAAATTTAAAATCTTAATTTAAACTTTTTTTACGCAAAAAAGTGAGAAATAAAATTATATCAATTTATTTTAAAAATTAAATTATAAATATAACTTTGAAATATTACAATATAATATATCGATTCGTCGATTATTTTGCGCACCATACTGAAAACCAATGTTCGCTGTTTTGGCCGAAACTGAAACGTTTCGGCCGAAAACCTGCGGTTTCGTATCGGTTAGAGTTACTATTTATTACTGTTCATCTTCGCCAACGAACGCACGCGGGAGCGGGAGCTCGCCGGGCGCGCGCAGGCGGGCGGGAGCTCGCCGAGCGCTCGCGGGCGGGCGGGAGCTCGTCGAGCTCGGCCTCACGGGCGGGCGGAAGCTCGTCGGGTGCGCGCGCGGGGCGGGAGCTCGCCGGGCGCGCGCGCGGGGGCGTGAGCTCGCCGGGAATCGCGCAGCGCAGGGGCGGGAGCTCGCCTGGCTCGGGCGGGTGGGAGCTAGCCGGGCTCGGGCGGGTGGGAGCTCGCCGGGCTCGAGGCGAGCGGAGCGGGGCTACGGGCTCGGGCGAGCGGGAGCTTGGCGGGTGGGAGCGCGCCGAGCTTTGGGGGGGGCGGGAGCTCGGGGGGCGCGGCAGCGGGCGGGAGGGGAAGCTCCGAGCGGGCAGGCGGCCGAGCGAGAGCTCGCCGAGCTCGCGCGCGAGAAGGGGGGGAGGGGGGGGGGGCGGGTGCTGGGGGTTTTGCGGAGCTCGGGCGACAGGCGGGAGGGCGGGAGCTCACTGAGCTCGCGCGGGTTGGGGGCGGGGTGGGGGGGTCGTGAGGAGGACCTCGCGCCAGCTTCGTGTTCGAACCAAAAAACCCTGTACTCTTACTAGTCTACCGCCGTTCTCTCGCCTATCTCGTACCCTGACTAACCTGACTCGTACTCCCGTAAGATGAAACTGGCCTTACACTGGGGCCAATGTTGTCGCCAATTTAATTTCGACGTCCTTATCGGTTTCTGTCAGATATTATTTACGTACATAATATTATTCACGTAATTATTCATTATTTTTAAAAAATTTTAAATATATTATAATTTTTTAATTTGAAGTTAAAAAATAATTAAAATTAAATTAAATTTTAGTCAAAATATAATTTTTATTTTAGACCTTTGATATATGGTTATACTTCAGAACCGCTGCCATGAGATCGCGCAGAGCTAATTGTTTTGATTCATATGCCCATAAATGCTCGTCCGGATCATTCAGGTACTAAATTTGTAATTCCACACCCAGATGTTCCAAACTCAATCGATGATGATTATGATGATTAGTTGTATTATCTTAGAATTTATAAATTATGTACGTGTGAAATACATTTTAATGAAAAGTTAAATTTGCTTATGTTATTTTTTAAATTTTAATCATATTCATATCATTTCTTATATATTTTTTTAATACACTAATATATATTAAAAGCAGACAATATCAGTGACTAACTATCAAAATTAATTTTAATTAGCTTAAATAATATTTGAAATTATTGTAAAATTAAGTATAAATTCATTCATAATTTTTCAAATTTTTTCAAATTTTTTCTAATATTTTATGTATTTTTAATTTGAAGTCAAAAGACAATCAAAATATAGTTAAACTCTGGTCAACACTTAATTAATAATTTAAAAAATTCTTTCGGCCGAAACCGAAACGGCCGAAACGTATCAGTTTCGGCATGTGCCGAAATCGAAATCGAAATCGAATACGAAACCGTAAACTATGCTGAAAACACTTTCGTCGAGTTCGCGGACTTATCTCGAACTGGGGCCGGAAAATTGACCATCTTGTTTTGGCACTGATCAGGAGACAATCTCAATAACCGGTTAAGAATCTGGGGGCAATGCTGATAGATTGATGACGACCTGCAGGGAGTCTGATAACCGTATACCGGTCACCATGCAATCGGGATAACCGGATTCCGATCACGAGGCAATCTGAAATATAAAGATGATCCGAGGCATCGTGCTTAACGCAGTAAACTATTTCTCGCTCTTGTCTGGGGTGGGCTTAGTGAAGCCCCCGCGAAACTACACCCCAATCCGCCGCCATGCCCTAATTCCACCCCAAATTCTCAAATTTCGCTTCCCTAATCTTCCCCGATTTCGATCTCGCCTCGAGATCTCATCGGAATTCCGGCGAATTTGGGGGAAAATGGCTGGTTCGGTGCCCTCCTTCTCTCCGATTCCGGGTTTTCCGATGAGGCCTGGAGCTAGGGTTTGAGCTGAGGATTTGGGGGGAAAGGTCCGTTTTTTCTTTATTTTTGCTTGGTTTTCTCGATGAGTTTGGGATGGCCGATGAGGGAGATGAGAGCAGGATGGGCAGCAGGATGGATCTGAATCTGTACCTCGGTCTTCCTCGATCTCCCCGCCGCCGCGTCCTCGACCTCGGATCCGACCTCTCCCTCTCGTCCATCCCCCCCTCCTCCTCCTCCTCGTCTACCACCGAAACCAGCCGTGCTCCCATGGAGATCGGGGCCTCCAGCGCCGCCGTCGAGATCACCGAAGTCGACGCCCCATACTCCCCCTCCAACGCCCTCTACTCCGTCGCTGACCTGGTGCCCATCGACCCCCTCCCGGGCCCCGTGCTTCCCCAGTTCGTGCCTTCGCACGATCCAGCTGGCCCTTCTTTTATCCCCATCCCGTCCACGGAGCACGAACCCGAGGAGCTCCAGCCCTTGCAGACCTTGCAGACTTTGCAAGAACTTGAGGAGCGGATGGTCGTCGAGGTTGACGAGAGCCTTCCTTATTATCCTGTGTCTCCTCCCCAAGAGCCGCCCGCCGAGGACCCTCCTTATTCTCCGCTCATGGTCCCTTATTCGCCGACATTTCCATCATACAGGCCTGAGCCGGTTTCTTTGGGCGGTGGGGCCGATGGGTCCTCTTCCCGGCAAGAGCTTCTCCAGTACCCAGAACTTCGATTCCGCAGGTTGATTGAATCGCACAACCGGTGGCCGCTTAGGCGGTTTAGGTCCTCTTTGTCCTATAATGGCGGAAGGTCTGATCTTGGTCCATCGTTGCCGCCTGTTCCTGAATCTCTTTTGCAGGAGACTGTCGGGAAGAATAAAGTGGACGCTGAAGGTGCCACTTCAGAGGCTTCGGAGGAGGAGCAGGATGATAAGAGCAAGGGTGCTGTTAATTTTGAGTGCAATATTTGCTTGGATATGGCCAAGGAGCCTGTTGTAACTTCATGTGGTCATCTGTTTTGTTGGCCGTGCTTGTATCAGTGGTTGCATCTGCATTCAGAGCATAAGGAATGCCCAGTGTGCAAAGGAGAGGTGACTGAATCGAAGATCACACCTATTTATGGCAGAGGGAGCTCAAAAGCAAGCGAGGGGAGCAAGTGTGGAGAAGATGCACAGTTGGGCTTGAAGATTCCACCAAGGCCACGAGGGAATAGGGTTGAGAGCTTTAGGCAGCAGTTACGGCCCATTTCTAGAAGGTTGCGCGAAGGGATTGCCTCCTCGTGGAGACGCCTTTTGGATGAAAGGCATGGGGACCCGAGCATGCATGAGATGTTTGATGTTGGTCACCGTAGGCATCTTACTAGGCTTAGGGCAACGAGAATGCGAGAAGGGGCAAATATTGAGAGAGCATTGAACGTTGGGGAGACTCTTCCAGTTAGAAACAGTACAGCTGATCCTCAAAACAGTAGCAGAAACTCACCTTTTAGAGATGGAATGGATCTTTGGCAACAACTTTCAGTTTATGATTTTGCTAGTAGTGACAGGCTGGCTACTCTAACTACTAATCTTGGTAGGGTTTTCGAGAGGCTTGCTACAACTGCTGGTCGCTATGGTGCATCTGCATCCTCTGCAAATCCCCCAAATCCGGAGCCTCCTGTGAGTAATGCCCCTGTTGCAGCTGCATTGGCTGCTGATCAAGTTTCTGCCTCAAGCACCATGGCTGTGATACATGGAGATGTTGCCGTGCCTGACAGTGCAGCAGAGCCAAACAGTGCAGGTTCTTCAAGATCATTTAGAAGAAGAGGAAGGAGCAGTGCCTCAAGCTCCTTGGATGTTGATGGTGGAGCTCTTCATGTTCGCAAGAGGAGAAGGCTCAACTAAAGCCCTTCTTGAATTTGGTACTTAGTTTGAATAATTTGGTGCCCTTTTTAATTTGTTGTATCTGTACTTTATTTCTCTTCATGTTCAGTGTTAGCAATGTTTGCTCAATTAGCGTTTGTGGTTGAAGGTTTCTCCTATTGCCAGTACAATATGTTCTGTCATCTTATAAATATTTTGTCATAATGTATACTGGATAGTTGCATTGACTGCTTCAGTTGCCAGAGTAAGTTTCTTTATTGTTTCGTATGTATCATACTCGGTTAGTAGAATGATATTCAGTTTTATTCCTTTGAATAATGATATGCTATCATTTCCTTTTCTTTTTTTTAAACTTTTGAGATCTGATATACTTCTTTATTTTATTATAGGCAAATATCATACACTCTATCCCAAATAATAGTATTGTACTAGCTTTGCCTTTCCTTTTACTTTGTTTTATTTTACGATAAATGCATAAGCATATCTTCTTCACTAAAAAAAGGTGGAAAATACGATATTTTGCCCCTTCTGTTTGTTACTTTTTTCAGTTTTTTAACTGTGGAGTTTTGTGGTTTTTTTTTAAAAAAAGTTTACAATTGTTGATTTTCGGTTGCTGTTGAGATAGTTGACCTAGTTAAAGCTTTTGTGGACAGTTTGTCTGCATGTGTACATTTGTGTGATTGCGTCTTGTACAAGTTTTTATTTTCCAGAATTACAGTGTATTTAGATGCCTAGGATAGCTTGCAAAAAAAAGGAGAAATAACTCCTCTCCTTTGTTTATACCTTTCCATTTTGGTTATGAGCTAATGTCACCTTATTTTGTGTTTTTTCTGATGCGACTCACTTATAGCACTGGGGCTGTTTGAGTGGATGTGAAGTGCATTCCTGCTGGAACTTTGATGATCATATATGTTTGATGATTTTGTGAAACATGGTGGTTCCATTGCAGCATGATTTTAGATAAGAGGTTTCCCTTCAAGAGTGTAAGTTTTTTTAGCTGCTATGAATTAGCAACTGACAGGTGAGGACTTGAAAAGTACAGAGCCATTAGCTTGCAAGTGCTTTCTTTTTCCTATTTGGAATAATAAGGAAAGACAAAATCAGCTGCTGCCATTGCCTCTTTTTAAGACACTAACAACAATTGTTGACATTTTTGACTACTTGAGGCATATTATATTTGGGATTGGATTATTTTCTAGCTAAACAGTTTTTGACTTGTCTCCAGTCGACTGGGTATACCTTAAGCAGTTTGAATGAATTTTTTATTATTTTTGGTTAACCTTGTTGATTTATAAGTATTTCCTAAATTCATTTCATTTCACATGGCCATCAGGTAGCTTGTGATCTTAACTAGTGGATTATTACAATGGTTGTGGCAAGGATTACAATCACATGATATGCGTGGCCTTGAATGTTTTGATAGTATGGTTTAATAGCATATAAGGGTGCACTGGCTCTGTTATCTTCTCTTCTCCAAAATATGAATGTGAACTTCCAGAGGGATGGCTTGTTCGAGCGTTCTTAACAATGTTGTTCACTGGCTGAAATTTATTTCATCCAGGCAAGGATTGCTCTATTCCTGTTTTTCAAATTCAAGTTGGCTTTGCTGCAGCATTCTGATGGAGAATGACTGGCGATTTCCAGCTCGGCTTTATTTGTTCTTGTGAAAGCATCTTGAGATTTATAGGATGGCTTAAGATCCTTGGGTGTGAGATGAGGTCATGCGGATGTCTCGAGACTGGAGAGCAAAGGTTCGATCTGATTGTGGTGGCAATGCTGTCTTGATTTACATCTCTATAGATATTCATAATAAAACTAATAATTATTATCTATAGATTTTCTTGTCCTTCTTGTGAGTAACTTTCTACTTGTTGACTGACCTTTTGCATTCTAACTTGTGGTATTTCAATGCATATATGTTCTGGTATGTCTGAATTGTTTCTTTGCTTCATTTAGATTATTCTACCTATTATCTATTCTTGGATCTTATTTTACTGTCTTTTTCTAAGCAATTCAAAGAATCAATGTTTTCGCCCAAATTTTTGCATGTCTAATGTTTCATGTCCTAATGGTACTTACCTTGTTAAACTTGTTTATAATTGCTTATTCTGATCCTGTTATACTTGTTCAATGAGGCACTTGTAAACAGTCCCAGTGTTTTTTTTGGAACAAATACTAGTATTAGATGCTGTGTATTTTTTTTTACTGCTAGAATGTGAAAACACCATAGTTTTTGGTATTGTGAACCTTATTGGTTTATGTTCAAGCTTATCTCTATGTTTAGATTGTGATCAAGAAACGTGATCAACGTGATTAATTGGATTTGACCCTTTTTGTAGTAATGTTGCAGATATGATTATGCATGCTGGTCTCGGTCCAAACTTTTTTTTTTTTTTGGCAAGTGGAATTTACT
Source organism: Trichopus zeylanicus subsp. travancoricus (assembly GCA_005019695.1). NCBI lineage: Eukaryota > Viridiplantae > Streptophyta > Magnoliopsida > Dioscoreales > Dioscoreaceae > Trichopus > Trichopus zeylanicus. The sequence continues at coordinate 127,737 of RXID01014920.1, forward strand.
ATCAAAACTTTAGTAAGATTCGAACCAATGACTTCTCACATAACAGAGGTTAGTAAAATCACTAAGTCAATGCTTGAGGTGTTGCTATGTCCTCATCACAACAGTTAACTTGTGCTGGCAATGGGTTCGGTACAACTGATAGTTTGTTGCAGGAGATGTAGATCTCTTACTTTTATTCCTGTCTGATCATATACTCTTTCTCCAAGTTTATTTTGCCTAGTGACAAAATTCGTGCTGCTAACCATGGCTAAGAGCTATTAATTTTTTACTTACTTAACCCCCTTCTCATCTAGACCTGTTTGGGAGTTTATTTGTCATCGCTAGTGTTGTGTTCCATTATTGTCTTCTTCAAATTATATTACTCATGACTTGCGACAAGTAGTGCAGCATGTGGTGTGGGGCTAACCCATAACGGTCATACTAGACTTGAGGTAGACTGTGGTCCAAGCCGTATTATTATTTCTTATCACTGTACTAGATTTCTCAAGTGAAAGAGCCCTATTGATTGAGCCAGTGATTCAAAATTGATCTGAAATTGATGTAAATTTGACTGTCAAGATCATTTGAACTGTGCTAGCAACATTATCATCAAAAGCAGGTTGCCTACTGCCTAAACTGTCTGTTTAGATGTTCGATGAAGGTGGACTATCTAGATCTTTTAGTACCAACCATTTGGAAGGTTTAAGTTGATCTTTGATAGTTTTGTTGTTGTTTTTCTTCGAAATGTTATGTCTCAATGTGTAACATAATATATATATGGCTAAACTTTATTCAAGCTTTAATCTGACATTTGGAGCAAATTGAAATTAACATGGAGTGTGGACAATGATTCCTTTACTATTCCATCAAGCATCCCAAACCATGTTGCAGATTCCGGAGCTGATGGCAGGGAACAAACTTGGGAACAAATGGAGCAACTTTTTCTTGGTCCACAGAGCAAAAAGCATCAGAGAAATGGCAGAGAATCAGAGCCAAGTGGGGTTTGAATTTTAGAGATTTGGATGGCTAAGTGCACAATATTCAATTATTGTGGACATGTCTTTAAAACAAAACGAGGGGAAATGACACCATTTAGTTCACTCGTGTACGCAAGGGAAAAGGTTAGAAGAATGAAAGAATTGATAGATGTGAGTTCCTGATGGATTCTTGTTTCTTGTTTGTCCTACCCTTTGTGCTCATGCTTTCCTTTTCTGGTTAAAAAAGATTTATCATAGTCTCAATGATATTACTTATGTGTGTTATTGATCTATCATTAAACCTCGTGATCATCATCTTCACAAGTGGCGAGTATTGCGTGTGACACCCTTCATTAAGGATTAGGGTGCGTATGGTTTAAGTGGGAGAATTGGATCTAATTTTTCCAATTCGAATGCTTGGTTGAACACTGAACTTGAAATTGGAGGAACTTGAAAGTTCTCCAACAAGTCTTTTTGTTTGGTGGATAGTTCCTAAAAAATAACATAGTTGCGAGTTTTGTTGGAACTGGTGACAAAGTGGACTCCACTTGAATTCCCGTGTTTGTATAGTTCCTCCATCCTGATTTGAGAATTTTTTGCGGATGATATACTAGGGTTTTGAGAGAAGAAGACATGGCTTTGTGTGCTTTCATTGTCAATCATCATCTCTGTGCAGTCTCATCATTGTGCTCAAGACACCCATGCAGCGTAAGTAACCTCTATTGTTGTTTCTTCATTGATGAGTATCAATTTCGATTTTACTTCTTTGCCTTTTGCTGATGCTCATTTTTCTCCTCCTTTGCTTTGATTTTTTTTTTTTTGTCTGATATTCACTGTTTGATCTTTTCATTTGATTAAGTTCATTTTTTATCTCTACTTTTTGAGCTATTGCCATGAGATTGAAGATTATAAATCATGTTGGTGCCCAAATATTAAAGCTTGAGCTGTTGACGTTAGGAGCTAATTTATTAGGAATTTAATAATTGGCTGAATAATTGTTTGCCTTCCAAAGGCCTTAGGTGGGTTTTGTGAAAAAAATTGAACCACCTCACGGTTCCTTATAAGACAACATAGTTCTAACATAATGTTTAGAATCAGATGTTGAGAGAAATAAGAATTTTTAGAAATCTTATGCCAAACATTTTTCAAATCTTTCTTTTGGTAAGATTTTAATAAAGAAGTTGCAAGACACAACTGTAAAACTTTCAAAAGAAGCTAGAATGTGATTTTTTTTTGGAATGTCTTCCTTGATTTTATTTCGCTTTTCATTACTTTCCATAGACTCGGCACTGATGCTTTCAAGATGTCTTGCTTTGTCAGGCATTACAACTAATTTCTCTAAATATTCTCAAGGTAACTGTGGGCATTTTTGCATCTTGTGAGAGCTTTGATTTTTAAAGCTGCTTCTGTAGTTTCACACTGGTGGTACTCCAAGGAGCATGGCCTTGTTGTTCGTCTAGCATATATCTTGTAGTTGTTGTATTTGTTACTTCAGTAGTTGTGTGTCTCACACTAGAAGATGAGTCACAAATTTACATTTTATGTACATTTTGCACCTAATATTATTATTAAAGCATATTTGGAAAGCGAAATGTGATCTCTAACTTTCTAATTATCGACAGATATTCCAGTGTCATCTCTCAAAAGAAATAGATGCTGTTATATCACTAGTTTCATGGTGTAAAAAAGTCTTGTGACTTATCCTTGACTATACAGTTTGTATAGAATTTTTGTGTTTCTTGAAGTTTCTGCTTTAATTCAACCTTTTGTGTATCCATTTGAATTTGCTATTCTGATAGTTGATCTTTGAGTTTTATTCATACCACTATTTTAGTTGTTATATATATGTGTGTGTGTATATATATATATATATATATACATCACTTCTTCTCTCTTTGGTCACCAAATTCAAATGGATTTGATCATGGGAAAAAAAGAAGCAGGAGAGACCACAAGGCTTTCATCATAGTTTACTTCTTAACTAATCTCCTTTGCAGTGATTTCCACTCAATCATGCCATTTGAGTTGGATTTTGTGACCACAGCAACACCTTGTTTAAGTGCAAAGGATCAAAAGCCTTGGTTACTTCTTGTACAAAAAACTCTGGAAAAAACATTAGGGCATTCATAAAATTGGCAGACCAAGGCTTTGATGTTGAACCGCTTGATGTTGAGCCAGATGATTTGTTATTATTATTTTTCTAATGGGGAATATGGAGTTTTTTTAAAATTTAAGGTGTATCAATGGCCAAATCGGCTTAAAATATGAGCGCTAGGAACTCGGACAAAGCAAAAAAGAAATGAACTTCAATGAAAAAGTGGTCTTTGATATATATAGAGTGTATCATTAATTTTCTCGTGGAACTAACTAATATAGGATTTTAAGTTGAGAAGCCCCTCAAATGAGTTGTTTTTTATTCATGTACTATCATATAAATAATCAATTCAATTAGAATAATACTATGGAATGTATTGACAACTATTACTGTACTCATTAGAAGAGGAATGTTATTATTAAAAAAACTAAAGATACTAGTAGCATTAGTTAGGATGACATGAATAAGGTTATTAGGATAGAGCTGGAGACCGCCTTGATCTACTTGAAGGTATGTAATTAGTTTATAACATTATAAATCATTCATTGTGTTCATTTTCTTATTTTAATGTATTTTTGTCACTAGTAAAACATCAAAGTTGAGTCTAACATTAACGAATCCCTATATATGTATAAGGAGATAAGGATAATATGTAGTGATTTTTTTATTGTAAGCTGATGTATTATGTGTTTGTACGAAGTTGCTGTCTTTCATTCACTACTAAAATTATTATTAATATATCATGATAATTGGTGGTTGTGAATTAATTGATTATGTGTTTGTACAACATTCATTTCTTTTATTTCATCATATTAGGAGTGTATATTTGTGATTTAATATTACTTGCATTTGTCATAATTTAAACATATATTATTGCCAGCATACATGTCTCTCATATTTTTAGGAGAAATCATGCCCTTTTTTGAAAAAAAATTATTAAAAATATATTTGACTTATATAGATACTATTTAAAAATATTATATTTACATGATTAATTCATATAAAATTTAATTTAATTAATAAATTATAATGTACATATATTATAATACTTTTATTAGATTTATAGATTCAATAGAAATTTAATTTATAATTTATAATTTAAGAGATAATCTCGTCTATATTCATCATACTTTCACTTTCTCAAAAAATCAAAATGAAACAAACATCGGTGCTCATGGAATTTTAGAAATCCCAATTCAATCAAACACTCGAACTGAAAAACTGAATAAATTTCATACTTTCATAAAAATACAACCAAACAATAAAAACCGTAAAACTCTAGACATCTTTTACTTTCCCAAATTATAGAGATCCCTTGTTTTTCTCATTTCTCTCACTTTTAGCGAACCAAACACACTCTTAAAATATGAAAGATTTCGAAATTCAAGAGAATTTGTCATATATATTTTTTATGAATAATCAAAATTTATTATTAATGGTTTTGTTTAAGTAAATTTCGAACTCATGTCCTCTCATATATGAGATGGGTATAACTAGACATATGACCAAATAGGCAACTATGCAAGATCTATTGCTTGTATGTGTAATGAAACTCGATAAAATATATCGCGCAATCATTTGCCTTGATAATCTCCAACACCATTGGATATTTTCATATGACATAATAAATTAATCAGAAGAGAAGAGAAAATTATGCTAGAAAGATAAGAATCCAATTCAAATTCTATTTTTTCCTTTCAAAATGGAATTACATTTCAAACCTGCAGAGAACATATATTTTTTTTTTGAGATATGCGAGGCCCTTAGATATTTAGAAGTAGTGTTTTGGAAAGGTGGATCATTAGCATATGGAAGATTGTAGTGGGGGCGAGTACCATGCCAAATAATTGAAAGGAAGATTTGAGTGCACACAATGCACATCTCTTTCCATGTTTCTAGCGATGTGCAAGATCCCAACGACGAAAATTTTAGCTTCACTTTCCTTATCATCTCCCTTCTTTCACTGCCATTCTTGAATATATAAACTTCAACTCATCTCCATTCTCAGGTCATGAAGCTTAAAGAGGAAATTCTTTATGAATTGAAGAAGAAGAAGAAGCTTGATAATGATATAGTTGATGGAGAAGAAAGAAGTGCAATGACTCATCCTTCACTTCAGATTGAGTTGACACTCTCTTGCTCCAGTGAGACAAGAGGTATGCTCTTCCAATTATTGCACTACCTGGAATTTTGTGGATTGTTCAGATTCGAAGTCGGGTACTAATTGGGATCGGTAAGGTCTTTCGACTTTGTATTCTCGCAGATGTAGTAATGACAAGGAAGGAGAAGATAGGAGAACAAGGAAGAAGCTGCGGCTTTCGAAAGAACAGGCTTGCTATCTGGAGGAGAGCTTCAAGGCGCATACCACTCTGAACCCGGTTAGTCATTATAACTAATCATGACAAAACAATGCAGTTAATTGTTGATAAAAGAGAAGTTTTCTTGAAAGTAAACTCATAGAACTTGTTGCTTGTTTTTCATTTTTTTCCATGATAACTGCTAACCTAAAGATTCAAATATAAGTGCAGAAACAGAAGCTAGTGATAGCCAAGAGACTCGGGCTTCAACCTCGGCAAGTAGAAGTTTGGTTTCAAAACTGGCGAGCTCGGCACGAAGCTGTGAACATTATGGACTCTACTCGCTCTTATTCTTATTCATACTCATTTTTTACTTGCTTTGTCATTCTGCAGAACAAAGCTGAAGCAGACAAGAAGTGAACTGTGAGCACTTGAGGCAGTACTGCGAGTTCCACGTCAAAGAGAACCGGAGACTCTGCAGAGAAATTCAAGAGCTCAGAGTACTCAAATCTACTCACCAGCATCTCAATGTGCATGTGCACGCAACGACGCTCAGCGTGTGCCCATCTTGTGAGCGAGCTGCTGCTTCAAGGGGGATCAATGCTAGGCAGAAGAACGTCTTGGTGACACTGGAGTTTCTGCAATTTCTTTTTTCTCAGATCAAAGGTTTGTGGGTGACTACTATGCCAAAATGGCTTGCTTCTTTGTGTCTTTGGATCAGAAATTTATATTCTTAAATCTGAAGGCCTGCTTAAGACGTCGATGATAGCCTAGAAAATCGCGATTAGTTGATTGGATGAGTTATGAGTTAATGAGTTATGAGTCATGAGTTATGATATTTTTAATTATAGTTGTGTTTGGGTGTAAGTTTAATAACTGTGTCTAGCTGTGTTTGGAGTAGAGATGATGATTGCATGAAGATCACAGTTCAATCAGGCCAAAGAATTGAGGTAGTTTGCTATTCTTAGCATTCCACAACCCTAGAAGGAAGATGCGCATACTATAAGGTTGGACTTTGGAGGGACTTGCATGCAAATATAAAGATTGCAGGAATTCATATGAAAATACAAAAGATAACAGGGAGGTATATGCAAAGATCCTACGAACAAATAAATAGAATAAAGTCACACTTTGATCGTATAAAGCCACTAATTACTTTAAGAAAATTCCACCACTAATATTGGTAGAAAATTGGACGAGCGTAGAATGTCACTTAAATTCCCAAGCAAATTGGGAATTGTTGGTCGGAAATTTAGCTAATTTTAGAATGAAAAGCTTGACACTATTTGTTAAATTTCCACTTTAGGCAAGAAAAATTTCAAAAATCACTTTATTACACTTAATAACAATTTGCCCTGTTTTGAGGGTAATTGTCTGGCAAACGGTAAATAAATATGTAATAGAAATTTTTTTTGTAAAAATTAAAATTTTCTGTATATCGCTGATGCTTGTTTCTCAAATACATCTCCGAATTTACCTACAATTATTATAGGAGAATAAAAAAAATATCATGGCTTCGTAGAGAATAAATGAAATAAAAAGAAAAAACCCTAGCGGAATGCCATCGGTATAAACGGCCACAGGCCCCAGACCCATACTAAAACGCCAGAGACGCCCCAGATCCTCCGCTCCTCTCTTCTCGTTCTCAGCTCCCTCGTTCATTCTCCCTTAAAACCTGTTCTTCTTCTTCATCTTCATCCTCGCCTCAAACCACCTCAAAGACCTTTCAAGAATCCTAATCCACTTCATCCTCGCAGCCTCATTCCTTCGTTACCCTTCGGCCCCTGGAGCTCTCCACCACGCCACCGATCCCACAGCATTTCTATCCTCTCTCCGATTGCCGTTGTCTTTGCCAGGGAGACGCTTCGGCAAGACTCCCATGTAACTAGAAGGAAGCAACGGCGGGCAGGAAGATTTTGCCGGATGCAATCTTTTTGGCGGCAGTTGGGTTCTTGATGAGGAGGCGACGCTGAGTTTTAAGCCCGGAATTTTCCCTTTCATGGATGAGGCTTTCGACTGCCATAAGAATGAGCGACTGGATTCTGAGTGCACAAAACTCCGGTAGAAGCCGAATGACTGCACGCTGCCGAGGTTTGGATGTTGAAAATTTATTGATTCTCGAGGGTTCTTGGTTCCTGTCTTTCTCTGCAGTCCTGCTGCTTTCTTTCTTGTAGTTTCTGATAAGATCTTGATTCTGGTATTAGGCTGGAAGGAGAGAAAATACTGGAGATGCAGAAGGGCAAAAGGCTGGCATTCGTCGGGGATTCACTGAACAGGAACACGTGGGAGTCCTTATGTGCATTCCGAGGGCTTCTCTGCCAGGCAATAATCAAGTTTACGAGATTTCTGGGAAGCAACAGTTCAGGACTTTCCGATTCGTAGTAAGTTCAAACAAACTTTCAGCGTCACCATTTTTTTACTAGCAATCTTTCTCTTCAAACTTGCGTGCTGATCATCTTTTTGATTCGTAGGATTATAACTGCACCATCGAGTTCTTTCGATCGACGTTTCTGGTCCAGCAATGGGAGACGATGGGCTCAAATGACACGAGCAAAGAAATCCTCTGACTCGATCTGATTGACCAATCATGAAGGATGTCCATCCTTGGGCTTTTTATAAGCCAATGGCCCTGAGAAGACATGGAGACTTCCAGGATTGTAGCCATCCATCTCACACTCCAAACTCAATATTTTTAGTCTCGATAACATAACAATTTATGAGGTCGGAATCTCATAAATATATAAAAATAAATAATTAAACTTGTATGTATAATAATTTACAAAATTATGCTTATAAATTTTAAAATTAAATCTAATTCTCAAATTATCTTATTATATCTTTACATATTTTTTAAATACTAAAATAAATCAAATTAATTTGAATTCTCATATCACTTTATAACTTAATTGATACTTAAGAATTCACATTTAGTTATCAAATTTGTAAGAAAATAAATAATTTTATATTAAAATAATATTTTCACCTATATATAGTAAGTAAAGTTTCACAAATCAATTTTAAGTAAAATAAATTTCATTCAAGTTTCAAACAAGTATCATAAATATAATTCTATCAAAATTTAACAATAATAAAAAATTAAAATTCATGAAATAAGAAATTATTTAAATAATTACAAGTCAAAATAAAAAATGAAGTTGCTGATATTTAAGACAACTTATATATATATATATATATATATGAATCCAATTTTTGCAATTGCTCATAATACCCTTTTTTTAACTTCTATGTCTATTTCTTAATTCAAAATCCCTCTTACTAATTGGAATAAAAAAATTAGTAAATATGTTCCACCCAAAATGGAAAGGGACTGGGATTATGAACTTATAATCATAAAATCAACTTGATCATCAGATATAACTTCATTCTATATCGGACTAGATTGAAATAGGGTTATATATATTTTTATTATGAGAATTATGAGAAGGGGTTATTCAAGCAAATGTAAATAGATACTATGTTTACTTACATATGAATCCCTACGTCATTATGTTCGCATTCTATTTAGGATTAGGAATAGGCATAATCGGACCTGCTTTCATGAAATGAATTTTATCAGAAATATCTCATAAAAGAGGTTTTATCAAGATTAGGGGTCTTATCAGGAATATATCACTACTCTGATACTCGTGAGTGACAATAAAATCGATTTCTAATAGAAATATAAATACATACCGACTGACTATTTAATCTCAATAGTAGGATAAGACAGAAATCAAATGGTCATTTAACCTCAATGGTGGAGCAAGACAAGAATTAGGTGAGAGACAACATAGTAAAACATAAAATATAGTACCATGATCCAATCACATTTACAAATAAGGAAATTCTTACATAAAAACACTGTCATGATTTTCAAGTTTAAATACAAGAATCCAAATAAATATCAAAAGGTAAATAACTTTTTCACAAATTCACATACACAAGTTTTATATTTTCAATACAAATAAAATAACATAAATATAAGTTAAAAATATAATTTTCTCATAATATGTTTAAGTTATCAAGAAGTATTTAAAAGTATATGTAATATATAATCATAATTCATACTTATCAAAAGATACAACTTCACTAAAATAGGTTGTTAATTTAATATTATTGAAAGTCACTCATTTTCTTATCTGAGAAAGAATCACGATAAATACAAAAAAAACTAATTCGAATCTTTTTGTCTGAATCTAAAGTATAAAATAAATATAACCATAACTACCAATATCAAACAACATGATTCCTAATATATGAATTCAAATACAACTTTAACTAAACTCTTTGACCTTAATATATACTAAAAGTATTACCTAAATTTCGATCAAGAGCGTGCATCACAATAAATTTATTTTAATTCATATCTAACATATCAACCAATCATAATAATTCTAAAATTAAGATTTGTAGCATACATCAATCATGTCTTGATATTGAAACCAATGGATACATATGACAGTAGGCCTAATTTGATTCTACGTCTAATGTTATAATAATTTCAAAATCAAAACTTTTAACATGTATAATTGATATCCAAACTATGTATATAAATTTCTATAATTTCAGAATGAAATTTTAATTTAGATAGAAACTTGATACAATAGTCTCTTGATCTCATTAACGATATTCTAAATCATATCTGAAAATCATGACTTTAAGATATCACATGGATCATAATAAATTTTAAGTATCAAGATGATCTCCAAAAATTTACTAAAAAAATTATATTTAATCTCAAGATAGAAATAATTACAACAAAACCATAATAGAATAAAAAAAAATCTAAATCATAGAATCAAATATATTGATTCAAAGAATTTCCAAGAATAGGGTGATGATTGATACAAGAATAGAACTCAAATCAAAACCTTAAATCTAAAAATATGGAGAATATAAACTAAGATTTGGCTAAGAGAAAAAAAAGATTATTATTTAAATAAAAAATATAAAATATCAAAAAGAAACCAAAGTCTTGGCTTCTCACGCATTGTTGAACTCGCCATTGTAATCCAAACCCTAACTACGGTTCTTTCTTGAGCAGCTCCTGCCGTTATTTTAGAAAAAAAAAAAGAACAATTCGCAGCAAAAGGAGGAATCGTGACTTTAGGATTAAATTTTGGCTATCTTATAAAAAACACCAAATTTTAAAAGTTTACATCTAAGTTTAAAAACCATTTATTTATTTATTTTGGGTTTTCACAATTGGTGCCTTCCTTGGGTCCCAGATGCATTGCATAAGATTCTGTACACAATGCTCTTGCGGGGACTACATTGTAACTCAAGCAGTGTTCAAAAAGCCGATATTATGAGAATGGCAAAATAAACAGGAACATCGTGGCATCAGCTGGGAAATTAAAAGCTTCAATTGATGTCAATGTTGTTGGCACATAGAACTTCCAACTAGACAGCAATGAGTCATTGATCATATCTTCAACTCAATCAGTGATTGGAGTTGCCAAAACCAAGGTGCTGACCCACAAGTTGCTGACACATCGAGCAAGATAATCCGAACTCAGAAGCTTCTTGGGTTGGCTGCTTCAGCAAACACAAACATGCCTTCTGTAACGGATGCGTGAATATATTAAATCCCTCTGGCATACTTGGCCGAACTGACAATCAAAAATGTAATTCTTACTTGTTATCAATTGATATAAACGACTTTTGAATCAAAATACAATAACAGCTCAAAATGTCTAATGTTGCTTTAAATTTGACTAGCAAAAAATCCTTCAAGACTTTTTGTGTAAGAGATGCAACATATATATTGTGCGAGCAAGGAACAATTGTTATGAGGGATTAGCAATTGCTTACCAGTCTCAACCTCAATTAGGTCTGGAAGATTCGGTGGTTTAACAACCTGAGTTCTCCATTAGCAGTGAGAACGGCATTCCTGTCCGCAACTTGCCTGCTGCAAAGGAAAATTTTGTGCCAGTGAAGTGATTCAGCTAAGTAGAAGATAAATATGCTAAAAAATGGAACACGAATGCAAATCTACATTATGTAGAAAGAAATTCATCTTTAGTTGTCTGCTTGGAAGATCACGATAAACCTCACTCCATCTTTCAACTAACCATCCCATGTACTGCAGCAAAGCCTTGACCAATAGCAATATGAGCATCTCCAACTCTCTGGTTAATCAACTAACTGCAAACAGTCTTAAAGCAGCCTTATGGCATGCATAACATGTAATGGCCAGCAACTGAACTAGCTTCATCACAAGCAAATCATGTACTGTAATTTAAAAATTCTCTGTTATACAATGCACATTCATGTCTGTGACAGGAAATTCATCCAATAAAGATGAACTTTTCTGAGAATGGAATAGTTATATGAGCATTTGCCTCAAAATAGATACCAATATAGTACTCTAAAAGTCTTTTCAGAGGGAGTTTTAGGCCGGTATTTGTAAAGACAATGCCAAGAGATGCTGGGAACTGCTTGCATGTACCATTGTCCTTCACATTAAGAATGTTCAATTGCTCCTTGATTTTTCTGGTAAAGAAATTGTTCCATGATGAAAATTTAAAACGGTGACAATATTTTGTCTCCATCAATAAGATCAAATGTGGTTGGGATAAGTAAAAAAAGATGCTATCACAAGCTTGAAGCCTATCATTACTACCAAAACCAGATGAAGCCACCTTCTCCTCCACATGACCAACACGGACCACATTGTTAAGTACTCTACTATTTCCTGAGTTGCTAACATGGATCCCAAATCCTTTCACTATTTGTTTCAGTTCCTCGAGTTTTTTCTGAAATCTATTTACTTGGAGCCGTCAGTTTGATCATTAAACAAGACAAACTAATCTAATCTGTATAAAAACTAAAACACAAGAAAGTCAGAAGCTAACTGGAAAGATTTTGAGAGTTGTGCATGAAAGCCAAAATACATCAATAGTCTTGGCCAATTGTTTCACAAATTACCACTTCATATGGATAAAGCTCACACAAAGAAAATCCAGTATTAAAATGCAAAGATATATATATATATATAAACTCAACAGAAAACTCGAAATTTGAAAACAACAATTCTCATTCTAAAAAGAAATAATGTCTCCCAGACAATCAGCTGTCAGGAGATTGTCAAAACATTTACTCTTCCTTTGAGACCTCAGCATTTGATGCTGCCCAACAAAGGAGAAAAATACTCGCATATATTTGCAAGCCTCTTTTGCTAATCAACTGAGAGATATCAACTTCGCTGAAATCAAAGGAGAAATTGACTCCTCATATCAGCATTGAACGAACTATTCAAATAAACACAGGCGGTTGGATTTGTTTTCCCAATTTCTCCATCCAATGGAAACAAATCAAGTTCGGTTTTTTTAGAAGCAAAAAACCAACGTTTATACCAACAAAATCAATGAAAGAAGAACAAAAATCACCTCCGTGTACGAGGTGCTTGGGATCGGGATCGTTGGCGAGGCCATCGGCGAAGAGATCCGAGGACTGACGCATCATGCCGCCATCAGAATCGGCGATCTAGACACCCATTCACAGAGGCAATGTTGTGGGAGGAGTGAATCCGGTGGCGGGGCCGGCCTTGACTGACCGCAACACCGCCAGCACGCCGGCGCGGAACACAGTTGAGGCTAGAATCCAGCCGTCGCATTGGAACCCCATCGTAGCATAGGAGGAAATGAAGATGTTCTGAATCAAAATGGAATTTTGGGAGAAGGAGTAGCGAAGAGGACATCGCTGCTGCTTCGCCGACGCCATTGCCAAGTGGAAAGCGAGCGCGAGGAAGATAGCCGAGCCGTTGAAGGAATTTTGCAGATTACTCCAAATATTCTGTCCATCATACCCTTATTGAAAGAATTTTTTCGGTTAAACCCCTACCATTCCAAAGATTAAGCTATGCCCTTGAAAATCCTTTTTATTTTACAAATACTTCCATTGGCTTTTTACATTTTACTTAAAAGTTATTTTCTTTCAAGAAAATTTTCTTTTTACCACGGATTGTGATAGAATGCAGGACATATCATGGGATAGATTTGGATTTTTACTAAAAAGAAGTCAGCTATACCTTGAATCCATCCCATTACAAGCTTCAAGACAAAGTAATTTAGACACAACAAATCATTTAATTTGCATATCAATTTGTGCAATATGTATAGCAAAGTTTCTGCAGAAACAGAAAACAGAAAAGCAAGAACAGAGCGCTTTGCTTGGAACTCCACAAAGAACTCCTCACAAAACAGAAACAGAACAAGTCTGTCATCGTGCCAAAATCAAGCTCCCTCTCTTTATTCTTCAAATCCATGCATGCCCCTCAGACTCTGTTCTCATTCAGCTCTGCCAGCGCCGACCTCTTCATTTCCTTCAAATCCATCCCATACTTCATTCATCGTCACAGCACCAGAAGAAGAAGAAGAAAAAGTTTAAGGAGAAGACATTTAACGGACACAGCACTAGAAGAAGAAGATTTGAACTCACCTTGCTGTCGTTGAGTTGGACCATTTTCTCCTTGTACATCAGCTTCAGCTTCCTCAAGCTAATGCCTTTCAGATCAGCCACCTTCACAGCTGCCTTTTTGCCGGTCAACTGAGTCAAACCATCAGCACTCTGATTCTCTTCGTAGTTCTCAGCTGCCTCAGCCTTGTATATAAACCCCTCCAGCGCCTCCTTGATCCCCGACTTCTCCTCAGCTGCTCCTCCCCTCTCTTTCGTCAAAATCGATTCTCCAGCGCTGAGAGCGGCGACGGTGATCTTGCCGGAGCTGAGATCGCTCGTCTGCTTCGGGGATCCGGCAGGGTCGGTGATGATCTTCTCCGAAGGAGCATCGAAGGAGATGCTCTCCATCTTCGGCATCTCGTCGGAGCTGAGATCCATCGTCTCCTCCGGAGAACCGGCGGTGAGCTTCTGGGAACGTATGGAGCTGAGTTCGGGTTCTGGCGACGGAGGGATCTCGTCGATCGGAGCGGCGAAGGCGATGCTCTTCATTTTCGGGATCTTGGTCTCCTTTGGAGATCCGGTAGCATTGGAGATCTTCTCTGAAAGCGTGGCGATCTTCTCGGAAGGATCAGCATCCGGATCGGCTCCGATCTCGATCTGGGATTCGCTGGATTCCAAGCCTTTCGCGATTGGATCCGTGGATCGGATCTCTGCAGTCGCCGCAATTTCAGCCGGAGATTTGACGGACTCCGAGTGCTTCTCTATTGGATCCGATGGCTGGACTTCCTGAAGAGCTGAGATCTCACCAGAGATGAGATCCTCCTTCTTCGCCATGATTTCAACCAGAGACTCGGCGGATTGCAAGCGCTTCTCGATAGGATCCCTTGACGCAAAGGACGTCACTGATATCTCGTCGGAGATGCGTCGGATTACATTCAGCACGATCTTAGTCGGATATTCGACGGATTCCAAGGGCTTCTCCTCGATTGTATCCTGCGATTGCTTGCCCTGCAGGTCGTCGCCGGAGTCACCAGCTTTGCCCAGGGTCATATCAGCGAGCTGTTGATTCAGGTTTGCTTCTTCTTGCTCCCCGATGTCTTGTTTGCTGCTTTCTGAGGTTTGATCGGTGAAGGATCCCTGGTCTTCCGCGGAGTGATCACCAGCGGATTCGTTGGAGAGCGGAGCATTCGGCTACTGGACTTCCAGATTTCCTTCATCTTTCCTCATTGCCAGTTTCTAGCTCAATCTGCTCTTCATTTGTTTGTGGCCGAGGAATCCTTTTTATGTTCACTAACTTTTGAAGTCAGCAACAGTCCTCGGTGATTCTTTTCCATTTTCTTTGACAATTAGATCATCTTCTTCTCCCTTCTGCTCCTCTTGTGCCTCATCTGAATTTTCCTCCAAGTTTTGCTCCAACGATTCTACCTCCTCGTCAACTTTGGAATCTGCGAGTGAGAGATCAGACTCCTTTGGATCCAGGGAAGTGACCTCTTGTTCCAAGCTCTTTCTGGATTCCTCACCAGGAAACACCAAAGAACCTTCCTTTTTGTCCTCCAGATCATTTATTTCAGTCAAGGATGAGATTTCGTCAAAATTAAAAGAACTGCCACTAACATCTGCAATTGCACGAAAATAACCAGAGTAAGAGAGGAGTAAGAAAATCGAAACAAATAGAGCAAATCCTCGATGACCTGTGGGGTTTACCTTTCTGTTCTTGTTCTTCCGGGATCAAAGCAGCCATTTTGACTGAAGCACTTGCTCTGGTGCACCATGGTTCTGCATGTTACAATGAATAAATGGCTAGGGAATCTGCATAAAAATGCTCGCTTAGAGAAAGTGATGATTGGACACAACTCACATTATCAACGCTTAAGCAGGGAAAAATATTATTGCCTCATTGGTTCGTGACTAAGAGCGTGATGATCACGAGTTATTATCCTCTGTGCTAGTCATACTAAGTTGTGATCATCACGTTCTTACTCATGAACCAGACAAGGCGTTTACCTCTGGTGTTCCTCGTGAATGCTAAATTTCCAACAAAAGCATCTGCAGTGACAAGGTTTAGAGCAAGGCAGACTGTTATTAAGATTTTTTTCAAAGACTAATGACATGGGTTTCTAAAATCTGTAATTTACAAGAGGAGGTATACTTTCCAAGCTAAGTCTATGTGCACCAGTTTCCTCAGCAATTTATGGCATTAAATCTTGCCTTAAGGTAAGTGAACTGGCATCTTAAAAATACACCAGCATCTTAAAAGGAAGTTGAGGTTTGAAGACACAAGATATCAGACAAACCTTTTTACACAGCTTAGCATAAACATTTATGTGAAAAGAGCTGCTTTCAGCTACTGCCATATATGCTTCAAATGTATTCCCAGCAACAATATCTTTTCCATCTTTAGCTACCTGCAGAAACAACTATAAAAGTTATACAAAAGACTTTAAAAAAATGCAAAATATATGCAATCATAATTTTCTAAAACCAGTAATCACAGCTGTAAGCAACTCTACTCTTAGAACAGGAGGTCTCACCTCCATGGAGGCATGTTTATGATGCACAACATTCAGAGGTAACCTAATCCTTCAAATATTTGGTCTTACATGTTGACATGTCGATCATATAACTGTTTATGCCACTCCTTGTCTTGATGTAGGCATCCAGAGACTTTATCCTCACATTTCAATCAACATAAGTTATAATTTTAAGCATGCAACTTCCATCCAATGGTAAGCTAATTCCTTCTTTCTTATTACCTACTAGTCCATAAGTTCTTCCTGCTTTCTCCATATATGAGTCAAACTATTTTTGCACCTTATATATTCGGTAAATCACTAGTAAACGAATGCTTCTTGCTCCATTGGGCTCAGATCATTAAATAAACAATACAACTTGCTACAATATCAATGATGGCGGAGAAAAATCGAAGAGTTCTTCGCCTGATGACAACTTCGCTTAGGTTTCACAACGCAATCCTGAAAATCGCCATCTAGTGGAATCCGTCGAGCTTAACTAAATCTACAAGTCTAGTTTCATTGAAGATAATTCTTATGCAATCCATGATCAAATATGAAGTACCACAATCGCTTGACAAGCGAAGATAGATGAATAAGAACCAGTGCAATAGACTGTTCCTCTACCTTCGTAGAGGGTATAGGAGCAGAGATGGAATCAACGACAGAGTCTTCGATCAAAACACCATCAAATCAAAATCTACATCTACGAAATCATCATCGATACTACGATTCCCGATTAGCAAACCGGAGCCCTATTCAACAACGCACGAATTCCAAAAGAAAATAGACCCAAAATCCGGAAAACCTAACCTGGAAGCTCCTCCGCTTCGGCGGAAAGAATCGCGCCAGAGCCGATCGCACTCACGGTCACAACGGCGGATCCTATGACGAAAGGACGATGGAGGCGACGGAGGTCCGTGCAGGCGGACGGCGGCGAGGCAGAAGAGAAGGAAGGGGAGAGGAGGAGGAGCTTGGAAGCCATGGAAGAAGCTCGGAGATGGAGATGGAGATGGAGATGGAGATGGAGATGGAGATCGGGTAGGAGATAGAGACCGGAAATCAGATCGGAGGGGGCGATATGCTGGCATCGCAGGGGCCTTTTACGTTTTACCCCTTACCCCAATTGTACATAACACGTATCAAAATTAAATTTGTACAAATACCACTACAAAACTAGTAAATCGCATAGATAATCCTAGTGCACTTTTCCGTGGTCCTCCGGGTTAAATATGAAATTTTCAAGGGTACATGCGCATAAATATTCTACAAGTGTACCCCTTATAATTTTGCATTTAAAGCGATGTGAATGTAATTTCTATAGGATTCCGTGACTTACAATAGTTTGGCCCAGTGAGGTTACTCGACTTCATCGAGGGCAAAAAGAAACTCGGAGCCCTGAATTGATTCAAATTAGTAATCAACAAAATTAATTTACTATATCAGTTTTATATATTTGAGAATTAAAAATTAATTTTTAAATTTTAGAAAATTAAGAATCGAAACTAGTTTGAGTTAAGAATTAGTTTTTTAATTTCGATTTTGAATTGATTTTAAAATTAATATACAAAATTTTAAATTATTTTATTTTAATTAAAATTTTATAAAATTTTAATTCTAAATACTTCAGCACACAATATATTCAAAAATATTATATTATTTATTATAATTTTAAATATATTAATATACACATAATATAAAAAATATTTTTAATTTAAAATTTTATCGAAATTAAAAATTGGGGTTGTACCGAGAAATTTTCCAGCGTTGTCGGTCGGTATACCGGTTTTCCAGCGTTTTTTCTCACCCCTGCTTCGAACACCTTCTCTGCACTCCCCTGAAAAACGTAGTACTTAGCAGCCCTTAGTGGTCAACCCATCGCAGATCGAAAGCTAGACGATTAGATTTCCATCCTCCATCACGTCGGTGATCATGTCTGAAGAGGCGACTGCAGCAGCATCAGCATCAGCATCGACGTCGTCGGAGGCGGCGGCAGCATCGACATCGACGGAGAAGTTGATCATACTGGTGAGCAAAGAGCTGGAGGAGTTCGTCATCGAGGTGCGGCTGGCTCTGCAGTCCCAGACCCTCAAGGAGAACATCAACGAGGAGCAGACCGACGACAGCGTCCTCCCCATCCCAGGCGCCAAAAGCAAGACGCTGGCGAAGGTGATCGAGTACTGGAAGCACCACATCGACGACGACAAGGACAACAGAGACGCGAAGGCGAAGGAGGAGAGAAGGAAGTTCGACACCCAGTGGGCGAACGTCGACGAATCGTTAGTCGAGCTCGTGCTGGGGGCTAACTACCTCAACCCGCCGTCGATGCTCCACCTCACGTGCCAGACCATCGGCAACCATATCAAGAACATATCGGTCGAGGATTGTCGGGAGTACTTCCAAATCGTGAACGACTTCACCCCGGAGAAGGCCGAGATCCCGAACCAGGATAAGTGGGCTTTGGACGAGGACAAGTGATTTTGCCATGAAATTTGATTTTAGGGTTTATCTAGGTTTTATTTTGTCAAGCAATAAAATTTTAGCTATCTAAAATTAATTATTTTTATCAAATGAATAAAAAAATCGCATGCAATCACGTGTTAACACATGACATATAGCCTCACAAAACACCAAATATATATATATATATATGTTTTATCACCATTGATGTCTTGGTTCACGTTAGGATGTGCTTCTTGCACAAAATTTTTGGGCCCAGCAAGTTGTTTATAAACAAAAAAATTGGAGTCCTTTAACATGGAGGAATTGGAAGCCATTTTGCACCTAAAATAATCCAAATCGTTGTCTGCAGTTAAATATATGACAATTTGAATTTGGAACAACAATCACAGGCGTGGGAACTATGACAGATGTTATGTCCCACAATGGTTTATATACACAGAATATGCTTCTGCAGAAATTGATGTTGTAGAAGATGTCTTGACATGACAAAAGCTTGTGAATCAGCACAAAATCCCCAGGGTTTTAGCTTTTTTTCTGCATGAAAGAGAATTTCTGACCCCGACATGAGAAAATGGAGTGAAAAAAAGTTATGGAGAGTGGCAAGTTAAATCTGAGTAAAGTGGTTAACCTAAAATTTCATGGCTGAGGTGCCCACAGAAGTGGTGCGACCGGATGCTTGCAACTCTTTCAGTGTGGTGGCAAGCCAGTCCAAGCCCTCGTAGAGGCCATCGCCCTTGAGAGCACAAGTTCCTTGAATATGCCATACCCTGTTCCTCAAGTCGTATAGACCCAGACCCTCGCAGACTTCCATGGGGGTCATTGCGCCTTTCTGAAGTAAAAGTGAAAGGTCAATCATTCAGTTTGAGCAACAGATGAATATAGTTCAAGAAAACATATTCGTGAAGAGAAACTTGATCTACAACATTAGCATTATTTTTCCTCTCTACCAACATCTTCTTTTGTGTTCTCTCAAAAGTCACAAACAAGAGAGATTAATTTAGTTAATAAAGATGGAGAAAAACTCTTAATCAAAGATCAGGGCATTATGCACAGAACCGAGCCTACTTTGTTAGGATGAGACTGTGCATATCAGAATACTACAACAACTAATCCATCCCGGATCATGTCATCAGCATGTGAAAAAAAAAAGGAAACTAAAAGCTGCGAGGACTAAGCAGGCAATGTAAAATTGGCATGTGAACAATAGTTCGATAGTTGTAGTAAGTTTCTTTGCACAGGAGAATACACAAGCATTTGTGTTTAACAACCTCAATTCTTCGAAAGTTGCCGGTCAACATACCATATCTTGTTTGTTTGCAAATACCAATATAACACTGTTCAGCATGAAGGGATCACTGATAATGGCCTGCAACCAAAAGATGTAACTGGGTTAGAGTAGGACAGGGAATATTACAATTAAATTTAGTTAGAAAGTTCATCCATAAGTTAGACAAGTGTAAACACAAAACCTGAAACTCTGCTCTAGCTTTTCCAATCCTTTCTCTGTCCAAGGAATCAACAACATAGATCTAGCCATGAAGAATAAACAGAAATAATTTGCTTATCAGTATAATAAATGGCAACTAGAATAGGAGAATCTTTCCAAACCTACTTTGAGAAAATATTCCAAAACATGCAATGCTGCTTTGAAAAAAACAACAGCAGAAACAAATATAAGATAAATCTAAGCCTTCTAGTGGGTAGAGACTGCTTACGAGACCATCTGTATTGTTGAAATAATGCCTCCACAAGGGCCTGAGTTTCTCTTGCCCACCAACATCCCACACAGTGAACATCACATTTTTGTATTGAACTTTCTCTACATTGAAGCCTACAGAAATGAAAAAGATATATAAAAGGATAAACCAGGAATTTCAAGGAACTTAATCTGCTGTGACACAGTAAAAACTGCTGTATTTAGTAGTAGAAGAAGAAGTTTAAAAAACAGACAAACTCACAACAACAAAGGATGAAGCATGAAAAGTACAGATCAACACCAAGATGCAATAATTACATATTATCATCATATGAATTACAATGAAAGCATCCATGTGACAAGTGACTTTCAAAAGATTACAAATAGTTAAGTACTACATTTACAAAGTGTCACTTATGAAACAACTGTTCAAAATGTTCCATTTTAGCATAACTATAAAACCATTTGGTAATACATCTGAATTCCTAATTAAAGATTCCAAACACTGAAGGATGCAATGTAGAAATGATGCAAGTTAAGAAATTCCAAACATCCAAAAGAACTGTGCTCTAATGGTGCCCCAATTTTGCTGATTATATACAAGGCACACCAGAACGACCCAAACAATAGGAAAGCATAGAGGTAAAAACAAGAATAAAAAAATTTGAATTTTCAAAATATTATTTGATAAGAAATGTTTCAGCAACTGGCTAACCAACAATGATTCCATCCTTTTATTGCATTACCATTTGCAAAAAAGACTTTGATGCAAATCTTAGTTTGTGTTTCTCAACCAGGTTTGTGGGCCTTTGAAAGGAATGCTCAATCCCAACCAATATCAACTAGAAATAATATAATACTTCAAAATATCCCTAGGATACAGTTTATAATTGCATCCAAAACAGCTCAAAATTATGGATATCACTAACAGAAACCAACCACTATCCATTGCTAACTGATATCCAAATCAAATCATAAAATGGTCAATAAAAAATTGCACATGCCAAACAACTACTGCATACCTTTCATCTTAAACAAAGCAGTTTAAAACAATTGAATCAACAACAGCTTATCTGTAGTTTTTGAGATAAAGAAGTGACTCAAAACTATTAACACTAACCAAAGTTGTAGAACACGAACAACAAAAGACTAATAGCTGAAGGCATGGTAGCATGATTGTAAGAAAATAAACTAAAACGCTTCCATCAATAAAAGGATACCAATTGTGGGGACTGTTGACAAAACCTCTCCAATATGCAGCTTGTACAATATTGTTGTTTTTCCAGCTGCATCTAATCCCAGCATCACAACCTAAGAATGGTCAATTAAGCAAGGGTGATTAAAACATTAAAAACACAAAATATATTTCAAAAATACTAGCAAGCAAAGGAGCAGTGCAACAAAGAACATTGTTCATATGAAATAATAAGTGAAAAGCCATAACCTACATAAGATGCAGTAAATGCAATAGATATGTCGATAGAATGTACTACATGCAAATAAAAACAGAAGATTTTATGAAAAACATAATAACAATTTTCCTAAAAAAGAAACTTTTGTGAAAAAATGGAACAGAATTTCCAAAAAAAGTATGGTCAAATTCTTAGTGAAAGTGATGGTAGAGGAATGTGACTGATTATTGCCAACAAATTCATCCAAAATTGATCTCATGATCCTCTGATCTTTCTTTCATCAAAAGCTAAAAGTTTGACATCAAATGTGACATGCTAGATACACAAAACGACAACAAATGGAGCAAAAAGGATCAGCAAAACAAAGACCAAATAAATGAGATAATTTACAATATCCATCGATACTCATCAATGATAAACAAGTAATAACACATTCCACCACAAAATTCATCGCCAGATTCACTAGAACTCACCTAAAAACCTTCAATTCCACAAAAAAAAAAAGATCCTGCTCAAATTTCCCTCAAAAATTAAACCTCGAGCAGCAATAAAATCCACGAAACTCCTTTTCCCAGATCCAACCAACCAGACCCCCAAATTGAAAAAGGAAAACAAGAATCAAGGAAAAATGAACAGAAAAAAGAAAAGCGATGGCAGACCCGCATCTCTTTGTTGCCGAAGAAGGTGTCAAAGAGCTTCCGGAAAGTCTGCCCCATGCTGGATCCCGAGCCCTAATTCGCAGCTCTATCAGCTCCCCAAACCGCTCCCGAAAACCTAAATTTCTTCGCTCTCTTCTTCTCGAGGATATCAACTCGAAGCAAATCGCGACCTTTACCAACTTTTTGTTTTTCTTCTTTTTCTCGTTTCTTTGCAGACAGACTTGCCAATGAATTATTTAGAATTATTAAAAAATCAAATTGTTGTTAAAGTGTAATAACCGGGTCTATTCGCGATATGCACCGTCCGATGGGTGATTCTGAAATCTATCAACGGCTGAGATTTCATATAATAAATATGATGGGACTGAATTTTCTTTTTCGCCGTTAATATTTGACCAGATTCTGGAACCTGCGTTTCGGGGATTTTTGTACGAAACCTCCTGCCTTTTTCTTTTTTGCATGGGACGCCTAGAAAGATTGCATATAACCACTTGTAATTTAGTTAAATTATACACTACAAGACCTTTCTTGATCGCTAATAAAAAGGAATACTCGTATATTTTGGTATAACCAAATCATGAAATTTACAACCTCTCAATAGCACGTCAAAAACTGGGCCCCACGTGCGTGTGAGGTCTAGTGCGGTGTTGATTTGATGCAATATATATTATTTTCTATTATTGTCACAATGTTTCAGCTAAATTTTAATTTATTATCCTAAAAAAATTAATAAAATAATTTCTAAAAAATATTAAGCTAATTATATTATCTCATATCTTGAAAATCTAAGATACTAATATAATGGTTAATACTCAAAATTAAGAAATATCATTTAAAAACATATTTTCGAAAATATAAAGATATTGAATTATTTTTATATGATATAAAGAATAATCATTTTTACATATTTAGCAATTAATAATATTTTGATGACAAATATAGTAAGTAACTAAAATTGGCAATTATCAGAGTAATTTTCTATTATGGATCGCTATCCACTGCTTATATTCCATAAATTCAAAATTGATTAAACCTTACCCTTAAAAAAAATTAACGGAAATGGTAGTATAATCCAAGTCTAAAAGAAATATAAATCGTTTGGGGGCTTTATCCAAAATTTCAACCCCTCCAGGGACTTCAACGTGTATTCTGATCTCTTTTGGACTTGTGTACAATTATCCCTAAAAGAATATATTTCTACAAATGGGAGTTTGGGGGCGTTGTTCGGCGGAGGAACTCGTTGAAGATGTTGCTGGCGGTGCTCTTCTCCAATAACGAAGGCAACATCCTCGTCGAGAGGTGCGTTCTTGCGATCTCAAACTCTATAATTTCTTCAGATCCATCAAGATCTCCGGGTTTTTGATCCTTCTGTGATCTCTCATTCTTATTCCATCGAGATTTCTCTTCTATCCGAACGATTTGCGATTCGATGCTTAGTTTCGAATGATGTTTCGTGAATTTCAAACTTCTCTTGCATCAAGCTCGAGGAATTCCAATGGATCAATAGAAACACGAATTACGCTGTGATTTTAGTCGTTTTTTCTCGAAAAGGAAAAATATAGATATTTTATTATTCGATGAACATCTGAGACTACTCGTGCCGTTTTCTTCATGTTGTAGGTTTCATGGAGTTCCTGCGGAGGAGAGATTGCATTGGCGAACTTTCTTAGTCAAGCTGGGAGCTGATAATCTCAAAGGGGCGAAAAAGGAGGAGCTTTTTGTTGCCTCGCACAAGTATGTTCAGATCTGCTTTCTTGTGTTGTATTTTGAAAGCCCTAGCCAGGATTCAGATTGCATCTCTCATCTTTGGTTTGCAAAGTTATTCGATAATACCTACGTTAGCCAACAATTAATAGTTAATGGCAATAACTTGTCCATCAGGAGTGTTGTGAATTACTCCATGCCTCCTTTGCCGCAATTATGGTCTACAGTTAGCTTATTTGTCTGGAGGCTTATCTCAGTCTGCAATCTTTCTGGTATTGAGTTAAATAGATCACAAAACGAACCCATCATGATATGCATTTGAAAAGTTCTTGGTTGACAATTTTGTTTTAGTGTCTGGTGCCACATATCTCATATATTGGGCTAGGGATGTCCTGTAATTGACAAAAAAATGCATGAAACTGTTTAATGTTTCACTTTGTGAAGATCTCTGTTTAATTAAAAGCAGTCAGTGGGTTATGTGTTGCTTTTCCAGTTTACCTGATAATATGGCAATATGAACTGGTCTTTAAACAAGCAAGGCATTCTATAGAGCCTTACAGTTATCATCTTCCTCCAGCTATGGTAAATGAGATGTTTAATGCGTCCTAAAGTCAGTATACTGAGGAGTCCATCATAGAACAAAGTGTTTGTTGACTCTGCAAATCTGTTTAATGGCTCTCTTGCAAAATCAGGCATTTATATCTGAGGCAAGGCCATATTCTGTGTGGGTGATGTATAGGACATCATTTACTGCTACTTTTCATATACTTGAAAACTAGCATCAATTTCAATTGAAATAGATTTACATATGCTGATGACACCTGATGGTATTTTTTTGGTTCCCTCAAAAAGGTTGGGAGCTAGTGTCCTCTTTGAAGAATCAAATGTGCTGATATTAGACCAAATTAAATTGTCTGATGCAGTAAAATGCAGCAAGAGCCTGACCTTGAGTTATGATCCTTGATTCATAATATGTTTTACCTACTCAAGTGAAACTTGTCTGTTTAGGTGGGAGACATACCTCTGCTTGTTATTCCTTCGTCTTGCATACATCTCTTATGATGATCAGAAACAATTATCTTTTTATTCATTATATCACAGAGACTTCTTGATAAAAACATTTTGAGCTCTGCCTTCTGCCTCTGTTTTTCGCTTTCTGCAGTACAAATACATTATCAAGAAATGTGTTATTTCAGGTCCGTGTATATTGTGTATACCATGCTAGGTGATATCTGCATTTACGTTGTTGGCAAGGATGAGTATGATGAACTTGCTTGTGAGTGCTCTACTTTGTGTTCTTTATGTATCAAAATATTCTCACATTGTAATAACATTGTTCTTCATCACATTGAAATAAAGTGGCAGAAGTGATTTTTACTATCACATCTGCTGTGAAGGATGTATGTGGTAAACCCCCAACCGAGCGCCTCTTCCTCGACAAATATGGAAAGATATGCCTATGCTTGGACGAGATTGTTTGGAAGGTAAAATTCTCTCCCATCCTCTCCACATATTAGAGTTTTATTTCTATGTTACTCATATTCATTTTTTAACTGAAAAGGGCATTCTCGAGAACACAGATAAGGACCGAATCAAACGTTTGATAAGGCTTAAACCCCCAACTGATTTTTGAGCCGGATGCTGCATGTTGGTTTATTGTGTGGAAACCCCTGGATTTGATCTTATGTTTCAATTGTTCTATCGTACCCTCTTGAGAATGAGTTGTAAATCATGTTAGCTCAGCAATGTCTTTTGACCTGAAGACTCTATTTTTTTTCGACTTCATTATTGGAGCCCTGCATGATTAGTGGCTTATTTGCATATATGCTAGGTTTTTTATGTTCTTCTTGTGCAAGGTGAAGTTCCATGTAAAGGAACCTGGAACTCACATGGAAGAACAGAACACAACCAAAGCAGCACCGACATGTTTTCACCCCCGTGTTCTTGCATGCCATTCATATTCTGTAACCGTTTTCAGTTTCTTTACAGTGACTTTGCCTTCAAAAATGCTAGACCACTCATTGCAGGTATAATTTGAACTCCAATTATAAATCTCAGCAAGCAGCTGATACTGCATACTGAGTACCAAGGCATCTTTTGGTGTGGATTCAGAATTAGGATTAATATTTTTTAAAATTATTTTTTTCTTATAAAATTAATATTATTTGTTTTATACCGTTATTAAATTAAATTATTATTAAAAAAAGTAAATAATTTTTCGAATTTTAAATTATTACAATAATAATTTTGATTAAAAAATATTAATTTATAAAAATAATTTATTAGTTTTGATTCTAATTTTGATTTTGAATTAAATAGGATTTTGGACTTTAACAAGCAGCTGATTCTGAACTTAAAATAAATTTCATGGATTCTAATGCCACCCCCTTTCAAGCACCATTATTCTACAAGAGACCCGAGATTCCTTCTAGACCTCCGTGATGGACTTCATATTCCTGGTCACCTTCCGATGCATCACCATCCAAGAGACCAACAACACCTCTTCTCCTCTGACGACAGCAAGAACCCCTGGCATGGTTTGAATGCAATCGCAGGGCTTGTTTGCATGGATGAAGGAGAATGGGTGCCAGAGGCCCGGGCGGTTCTTGGTGTTCAAGAATGGTGAGGTGGTGAGGAGAGTGGGGAGTTAGGTATACAACCTAATGAAGGTTGGGTTGGGAGAAGGAAAGGTGGTGGTGGAGAGCTTGGGAGGAAGAGGAGTGGTGTGCTTTGAGAAAGCAGTGGTGATGAGGAGGGGACTTGGGAGGGATGGCAGGGGAGACGGGCTTGCGTTGTTTGATATGCTGAGACGCAAGGCTTGGAGTTATTGTGGTGTGAGTAGCAGAAGAGATTAGAGTGAAGCGGTGAATGTTAGTGTTACTGGGAGGGAGGGAAAGAGGGGGTTCAATAACGAGAGCAAAGTGAGGGATGTGGTGCAGAGAGTGTGAAACAAGGCGAAGGGTTGCAGGCTGAGGTTGGTACTTGGTCCATTTGAAGAACGTGAGCTTCTGTGACTAGGTATGCTTTCTCTATCGGTCAACTTTATGCTATCATGGTCCAAAACCCAGAATCTGATGGCATTTATCTTCTATAATTGTCTGCTTATTTGGCTAAAATACCCTCCCAATAATAGTTGATTATTGGATAATAAAAATAAGTTTCGAGGACATAACTGGTCAAGTATGTCAATCCTGTTCGCTGTTTTTTTTTTCTTTTTTATAAAAAGAGAGAAATTGCTTTAAAAAATAATAGTTTTGATTTAAAAATAAAAAAATTGCACCACCCGGGAATGTACCGTGGCAGGGTACTATTCTAGCACTAGACCACTGGTGCTTGCAATCTAAAACGAAATTCAAAATATTTTACTCAAGTAGAACATTTGGCTTCTGAAAATACCAAGGTTCGCTGTTTCGCTCGGAACTGCAACGAAACCGCAGGTTTCGTATCGGTTAGGATTTACTATTTATTATTGTTCATTACTGTTCATCTTCCCCAACGAACGCACGCGGGAGCGGGAGCGGGAGCTCGCCGGGCTCGAGCGCGTGGGTGGGCGGTCGGAAGCTCGCGGGGCTCGAGCGGGTGGGAGCTCGCCGGGCTCGAGCGCGAGCGGGCGGGCGGGGGGAGCGGGCCGGGCTCGGGCGTGCAGGGAGCTCGCCAAGCTCGTGGCGGGAGAGGGGGGTGGGTTTGGCAGAAGCTCCGGGCGGGCGGGCGAGCGGAGCGGCGGGCGAGCGGGCGAGCGGCGGGCGGGCAGGAGCTCGCCGAGCTCCGCACGGTTGGGGGGAGGGGTGAGGGGGGGGGGGGGGGGGTCCGTGGGGAGGACCCCTCGCGCCGCTTTCGTAGCGAACCCAAAACGCCTGCGCACTTCTAGTCTATAATACCGCCGTTCTCTTCGGCCTATCTCGTGCCCATCGCTAAACAGGACTCTACTCCCGTAAGATAAGGCTGGCCTTACACTGGGGCCAGTGTTATCGCCAATTTGATTTTGACGTCTTTATCGGTTTCTGTCAGATATTATTTACGTACATAATATTATTCACGTAATTATTCACTATTTTTAAAAAAATTTAAATATATTATAATTTTTTAATTTGAAGTTAAAAAATAATTAAAATTAAATTAAATTTTAGTCAAAATATAATTTTTATTTTAGACCTTCGATATATGGTTATACTTCAGAACCGCTGCCATGAGATCGCGCAGAACTAATTGTTTTGATTCATATGCCCACAAATGCTCGTCCGGATTATCCAGGTACTAAATTCGTAATTCCACACCCAGATGTTCTAAACTCAACCGATGATGACTATGATGATTAGTTGTATTATCTTAAAATTTATAAATTATGTATGTGAAAAATACATTTTAATGAAAAGTTAAATTTGCTTATGTTAATTTTTAATTTTTAATTATATTCATATCATTTCTTATATATTTTTTTAATACACTAATATATATTAAAAGCAGACAATATTAGTGACTAACTATCAAAATTAATTTTAATTAGCTTAAATAATATCTGAAATTATTGTAAAATTAAGTATAAATTCATTCATAATTTTCCAAAATTTTCCTAATTTTTTATTGTATTTTTAATTTGAAGTCAAAACACAATTAAAATATAGTCAAACTTTAGTCAACGCCCAATTAATAATTTAAAAAATTCTTTCAGTCGAAACCGAAACGGCCGAAACTAAAACCGAAACGGCCGAAATGTATCGGTTTCGGCCGGTCCCGAAATCGAAACCGAAACCATAAACCATGGAAAATACCGACAACCGGTAGACTTGATACTTAGGTTTTACTTATCGGATTCGAACGAGGTTAAACCTATAATATTATACTAAATGGATTAATTTAAACTTAATATATTTATTAAATAAGTTAATTTTTTGAATTCCAACTTGACTCAATTTTTAAATGAATAACTTGATTTAACTTGAATTGACTAATTTATTAAATGAATCGTATTCGAATTATAATCCGATTTGGTCCAAATTAATCTATTTAATTAAATTATAATCGGACTTAAATTGATTTAATTTGTTTCAATAAACTCGAATTGATTTAAATGGACATAAGTCGATCCAACATATTTAATTAATATTAATAAGTTTAATATATTTCAAATAATTAAAATAATAATGTTATTAAAAATAAAATATAATAATAAAATACTTAATTTATAAATACTAATATAAATAATTATAAAAATTATTATAAAAAATATATTTTTTTAATTGACTTAATTGATAAATGAATTAATTTGACTTTTCATTTATGGCCTTATAAATAAAAGTGCCAATTGAGCCATAAACCAATTATATAGGTTACCTCGATTATGATTTGAATTTAATTATAATAAATCTAAATTTATTTAATTCAGTCAAATTTCGATTAAATTAATAAATTAAATCATATATTACCATGTCTATAATCTGGCGACACGCCCCGGGCGCAGCTAATGAACATGATGTTAATGCAGAAGGGGCAGAAGGCGAGCAGCGTCACGGAGATGTTCCCGACGGGGTGGCTTGATAGCGCGGGCATTGGGCAGTGCATATACCAGTGGTTCGCGAGCTGGTCGGAGATGAGCTATGTAGGAAAATGGCGGGATCCCGGTGGTCTCAATAGGTCGGCCGTGGCACACGACGGCGAGGGATCGAGAAGAAGGTGTTTTATGAAGCACGAAAGCTGTACATCGTCATATTAGACTCAGCTGAGCGTGGTAGGGCTCGGAAGGAGTCGATGGCATGTCCACGCGATCAATTATAAATAGCTTGGGTGGTTATTTGTAAAAATACACTCTATAACTAAGCTAGTCAACCGTCTTAAAAACACGGGGGTTGTAGTTAAATAATATAAATTACAGGGGTTATACATAATAATTCCTTTAAGTTTCTGTAAACAACAAATTTACAGGTGCATATTGCAAATAACGAATGATGCATCGCATGCTAGCTTTGAGCGGCCTTCCCACTTTTGCCCTCCCTCGCCCAGTACACGTAGACTTTCCTCGAGATTCACTCAACTCTCTCCAAAACTGGGCCTTCTAGATTGTTCTGCAAAATGCCGAAGAAATGGACGTACCGCGGAATCCAACGGCTGAGATCCTTCCGAAGCTTCTCGAGATTGAGAGACGAACCAATTGCCAAAACCCTGCTCCTCGCTTCTATAGAAAGTCTCGTCTTTGCCCTTCGTCTCGCACTCGCCGGAGCTGCGCCCAAATCCTCCTATCCCGAACCTTATCCACTTGCATTTCTCCAAACTCTGGCCCTTCCTCTCGCCCTTAAGGTAAGAATCTCCGATCTGTGCAGGTCTTGGTTTTGCCTTCGAGGGTTTTTTCTTCAATTTTTGGTTCGAGACGTGGGTTGCCACTTGTTGATTTCTTTCGGAATTATCTTCGGATTTGCAATAATTTGGGAGTTTTTTTTGGCAGGAACCGGACTTTTGGAACCATTATATTAAGTGTATGTTTCAGTGTCCGCATAGGATATACATGTTAGAACCCTTTTCTAGGTTGAGCGGTAAAATGGGAGATTTTTTTGTTCATGTTTTGGGTTTTTTTTGGTGATTTGTGTACTTTCGGGAATCTAACAAGATGTTTAGGCATTTGACTGTTTGCACTTGGAAGGGTTGGCTTTGGATGACCATTAAGCTAGATGAATCTTATCGATGCCTTATGAACATATATAGGTGCGACCTTTCTGTTTTATTGTGACACTGATACAGTGATACTTATTACTTACAATGTTTTCACCTTGGTTTTAGGAGCTTAAGTCAAAATATTTGGGCCGAACCTCAATGTAGGTTTTTGAGATACATACTCCTTTTGCTCCTTGTTAATCTGTAGTGCCATGCATCCGTGTGCTCGAAAATCAGTATACCGAACTGCATCGATAGACGGTTCTCAAAGCAGTACAGTTTTGGTTCTTAATTTTAATTGAATCGGAAATCCGATTCTGGTTCGGGAAAAAAATCTATATTTTGTAAAAAATGGGTGTATCGTACTGGTTTTTAATATATATATATATATATATATATATATATAATATAATATAATATAATATAATATTTTAAAAATATACTTTTTTTATATTACATGTATATTAATATATCTAAAATTATATCTTTATAAGATTATAATAAAGAAAATAAAATTTTTGGATAATGTATGTATTATTATATTTAAAATTAAACATTTATAGGATTTTAGTGTAAAATAAAATATTTTAAAATAAATAATTAAAAAACTGGTATATCGCTATAGAACCGGAACTGAAAAACCGGTTCTTAACTCAAATTGGTACAGGTTTCGGTTGTCAATTTTTTTTGAATCGAAATCCGGTTCCAGTTATAAAACATGCAAAATCGGTACGGTAAACCAGTTTTGCTCACCCCTAGTCTACGTTGTGCTTGGTCTGTATGTTTTACGAAATATTTAGCCCTGATGGGCATCTAGTTTGGCCACAAATCTGCTGGTTTGATACTTTTAATGTGCTTGTATTTGAATTAAGGTATACTTGAAGAAAACCTACCTGCTGAAGCATGAGTATCGCTTATTGTAATAGTGAACTGTATGATAACATGTTAGGCTGGTGTATTTGCATTCAATTTGTTTTACGTAGACCGGTTCATCAAGTTCAAACTTGATGCCAACTTCTTTTTCTTTTTTTCTTGTGGATGATGCTATTTCTTTTTATCATATTCAGCAGTCATGGCATCAACCTTTGGCACCATGTCCACTGTTGGTCCTTTGGCTGCTCCCTGCAGTAAT
>RXID01014921.1:0-145000 GCA_005019695.1 Trichopus zeylanicus subsp. travancoricus
TTATTATTTTGTACATTTAAAAATAGACTACCTTCAATATTTTTCTTTATAAATACGTCCAAATTTTATTTATTTTATAAATAAATTTTACAAATAAGTCATCGAAGGTTTCAAAACTTAAAATTTAAAATTACAAGTTTCATATTGTACATTTACAAATAGACCCCTTCAATATTTTTTTTATACATAAGTCTATATTTTTAATCATATTTTAAATAAAATTTTATAAAAAAGACATTTGTGTTTTTTATATTTATAATTATAAATTTAATATTTATAAATTAAAGAATAGACCCTCAAATTTTTTTTAAAAAAATAACTGTAAAATTTTTTTTAAACTAATTTTTACTTTTTTTACATTTAAGAATAAACCACCTTTAATATTTTTTTTTATAAATACGTCCAAATTTTATTTATTTTATAAATAAATTTTACAAATAAGTCATCGAAGGTTTCAAAGTTTAAATTTTAAAATTATAAGTTTCATATTGTACATTTACAAATAGACCCCTTCAATATTTTTTTTTATAAATAAGTCTATATTTTTAATCATATTTTAAATAAAATTTTTACAAAAAAGACATTAGTGTTTTTTATATTTATAATTATAAATTTAATATTTACAAATTAAAAAATAGACCATTAAATTTTTTAAAAAAAATAACTCTAAATTTTTTTTAAACTAATTTTTACAAATACACCCCTCGCCGGAGGCCCGACGGCGCGCCGGACGGCCCGCCGGCACGCGGCCGCGGACGGCCTCCGCACGCGGGAGCGGAGACGGCCTCCGTCCCCGGCACGCGGGGGCGGAACGGCCTCGGCCTCGGCCTCCGCGTGCGGGCGCGCCGGCCTTGGCCTCCGTCCCCGGCACGCGGGGGCGGAACGGCCTCGGCCGTGGCCGTCCTCGCCGGCGCCCGCGTGCGGGCGCACCGGCCTCGGCCTCCGTCCCCGGCCCGCGGGGGCGGAACGGCCTCGGCCGTGGCCGTCCGCTCCCGCGTTACGGCGCGCCGGCGCCCCGGCTTCCTCCTCCGCTCCAGCCGCCGGCCTCCGCCTCCGCCCCCGCCCGCCCGGCCTCCGGCTCCGCTCCCGCCGCCGGCCGCCGCCTCCGCTCCCGCCCGCGCAACGGGGTGTTGTTTGCAAAAATTCGAATTTGGAGGACTTTGTTGTAAATATGAGTTCTTTCTGGGTTTTATTTGCAAAATTCCGAAATCCGGGGAGTGAAATATAAAAAATAAGTTTTTAGGGGTGTATGTGTAAAAATAACGGGGTAAAATCGGAATTTTTTGGTAAAATTTTGATTAAATAACAATCAGGGGGCTGTGGGTAAATATGGGCGAATTGGAGGGGGTGGGGGTAATTACGGAAATTACGGGGGGTTAACCGTAATTAAGGCTAATTACGGGGGGCCACCCGTAATTATCCCTAAAAAAAACAAGATATAGGTCATGTTAGACCCTGAGGAGTAAGGAATTTGAGGATTGTGGAGAATTACCAGTGTAATTGCATCGACAGGATAACAAAAGTGCAAATTGATCCCCACTCAAAGAAGCTTGTGTCCCTTCACTAGTCCTCGAAGTTTGATGCATTGAAGACGCAGAACCACAAATCTCAAGATGTGATGATAGAGAACTCGAGTCACTGTGAACCTCCAAATCTCTGGCTATAGTTGTTGCAGGTTTCAGAACAAAAGAATGTTCCTCACCTCTCCTGTGTGATAACAAATTGGGCCAAGGTGAATAATTAAAAACTTGGATGACTCTTGTGAAGTAGTGCAACATATCTATCAATACTAAAATTAATCAATCCATTGATGCAGTTGTTATTTTTGACTCTTTTGTTACTGTGAAAAGTATTCTGCTATTTGGATTAGAATGCATTTTACTGTGCAGAATGACATACCAGCATTGGACAGGAGAAAATCATTCCATTTCAATTTCACAAGCACATACAAAGCACTTAACAGCAGTAGGATTGAATGTTCATAGTAGAAAGGAGAATTAACCAGATGTTCCAGTCTAACCTGAGGGCAAGATTTGGTAGGCTATGAGCATCCCCTGTTTCAATACTGGCAATGGGTAGAGACAGTGGCATACCACTTTTAGATGCTTCCTTAAAGACAATAGTTATGGCATCCAAAAATATTATAAGGTCTGGCAAGTGCGGGGGTGAAATATTCTGCAAAGTATGAGAAATCATGTGTTGAAGTGGTAATAGCTTGTAGCAAATAAATAACTAAGATACTAACATTAACAATAGAAAAATTCTAAAAGTATCGAAGATACCTTCACTTGAACACAAAGAAGATTCTCTGTAACACACTCATTGGCAAAAGAATGGATTTCTATGGGTTGAACAATTTCCAGTTTTCTCCTCCACCTTCTACCAGGTAAATAGATGCCTTCGAATCCACAATGTACAGAAAACCGTTCAGGCTCCAATGAAACACCCCGAAAGGATAGAAGCCCCTCATTTCCAATATCATGATTTTTGATCAGTTTCTCCGATGACAAGTGATCCAAATCTTCAAGATCAAAAGCTGGCTTAGTAATAGTAGGATTAGGAGTGGCTTGAGGGAGTGATGGCATTGAGTAGCTTCTGAAATGACTGAATGAGAAAAGCTGTGAACCACCAGATGATGAAGACCTCTGGTGAGTAGCTCCAAGGCTTGGAGTTGAGCCTAAAGGAGGAGATAATGATCTAGGTGGTGGTAGAGAGCGATCCACAGGGAGCAACCAACTAAGCAACTCACGACACGGATCCGCTTGATCTGAATCAAATGAATTATCACGGGCCACAGAGGCTGAATTACTATCATGATATTTTTCAAACTGAAGAACCTCAAGAACAGGGTCTTTTACATTAGTAACTCCCACATTTATTTGTAAAAGAACCTGCACCCTTCCAGCAGACAGAAAAAGGACATTTAAAAAACTACAATTTATAGTAAATACAACATGTAAAATGGTCCAAAAATATCCATTTAAGACAAAACAAACACCCACAACAACACAAACAAACAATAAACTCATAAGGGAAATATATATAAATAGCCCATAACAGTTTGCCTTTAAGAATAGTTGTACATTGCCATCATATTAAAAAACTATTGAGAATATTAACTCTCATGAGTATGTCAATAATTGCTGCCATTGTGCAGAATATCAAAAGGCTATATAAAACATGATAATGAAAGGTGAAGTTTGCAAAATCAACAAAACAAATTGTAGTTTTCTACCAAATAGTGAATATTAAATATAACCTTTTGAGACATACCACTATGTCACCATTGGATAAAGAGTAGCATCTGACAGTATTTCTAGTCACTCCACCAGATGTAATGCCACCAAAACTTCCTCTATCAATAACCGCATTCTGAAGATTACCACTTGAAATTTTTCTTGATCCTCCATCAATTGGTATTTGAGAACTCATTGAAAACGATTCTACGTTATTGCGTTTGGACCAAAGTGGTTCATCTGAACCAGCAATTCTTACAAAGAAGTTAGAATTTCTAAATCTTTCTAAAAGTGTTTCAGTCTGCTGTTTATGATCTTCCATCCGAAGGAAAGACTCAGTGGCAGAAATATCCAGTCGAGGACTGTCCACAGTTATTGGCACAGTTACACCATTTTCATCAATGACTTGTACAATGGCTTCATCATGTACACCATTTGCATCCCCTTCTCCATTGACAGAATTGGATTTGTTGCCTAACATTTCCATCTTCTGCTTACCTTTTTTTCCTGAAGTACCATTTTTAGACATCACTGCAGCAACTTTAAATGGAGTTATAATCTCAGATTCCTGCTTGGATGCTGCTAAACATACCAATATGTGAAGTTGTTCCCCTGAGGTACAAATATATCAGAAACCACCAAAAGCAGCAACCACCAGCACAGCAGTACAACCAAGAATGCCAGTATACATGTACCTACCAGGAAAAACAAAAGATCGATCCAAAGAACGTAACTCATGCATATTTGGTGCATCACTCCAACCATCAGGAAGTTCTTCTGCAATAAAACTTGACATAAGCAATAGAACTGTAAGACATTTGCTCAATAAAAGGAATATAGAGAAGTATCTCAGTTTGAAGACAGAATAACACCTGATTCATCTGTACAGTTAATAAAACAAGCCATATATAACAACATAACAGCAATAACCAAATATCTACTACCGTCAAATCAGATTTAGCAATCCAGCTGCAATGAACTATGGAATGTAAATAAATGTGCCTTATGCATTTTATCCACTTAATCATGTCAGATAACTTCTAGCTGTAAGGAAAGTTCATTATGACAAGCAAAAAAGTAAGAACACATACTGCAGGGGATTGTTATCCATCCTTCCTCTTCAGGAACATTGGTGTGGTTTCCAATGCAAATTTGGTCTTTCAAAGTTGAATTGACAGGCACACCATTTGCATCACTGCTTTCACTACTTTCTCTGTCACAATCATCATTAATAGAAGAATTTGGATATGGATCCTCTTGAATAAGGTGCCCCAAAGTAGTTGCTGGTTTAGACATTGGACTGTCATCCTTCTGGGGTTCGTTTTCAGGGACACTTGGTAATTCTGGAGTCATAGGTTGCGTGGCACGTAAAATAAAGTTCATTACGCCACTTAAATTACCTGTACAACCATGCAGCAAATCATAAGAGCAGTAAGACATTGGTATTTGGTTGAGACCAGTGAACTTTAACTTGAGTAATGATTCATGATGAGTGATATTTGTTCGAAACACCGAAGAGGGATGCTGGAGGTAGCCAAACACAGCTAAAACATTCTCTAGAACAAGCCCTAATTGCCCTCGGAAGGGCTAGAACAAATATCAGGAACATGGGGCCAATTATAGTTAAAGCAATATCCTGTTTGTCAAACAGCTCCTGAATTGGTGCATTACAAAGAGAATGACATCTAAAGAATATATTATTGGATCCATGATAATTTACGGCACAAAATGCTGCACGCAATCCAAACAAGATAACAAGCATTTTGCTGAAAGATAAAATCAGTACTACCATGTGATTGTTTATTTGTAAGAGACTATCTGTATTTGGCTCCTATAATTTTGTAGATAATCTTCGTTGTCTTACCTCAGAGAGGAAAACTTGAAACATCTGGAGGACACGAAGAAAAGCTAAGATGTTATAATAAACACTACTACATAGCTCAAATTCGAGGGACCATTTTTCCAATGATCGGTGGTTTCTTAAGGAGCTGAGAATTCAAAATTAAGCATACTCACTTGAGTTTTTATTGGATCAACACTAAACTGCTAAGAGAACTGATATGCCATGTGTAAGACGCTTCTCTAAACCTTATTTTCATGTTTTTGATCGCCAGTCTCCAAAGTAAATGATAAACATTTTTTTATTGCACCCAATAAAAAACCAAGAGAAGCAATAAACACTAGTAAGTAACAGATCTCAAGTGTGAGAGGCTTATCTCTTTGATGAGAATCAAAACCAAGCCCGCAAACAGACTAGTAGAAAAGTCTTGTTGATTGGAGCAACACAGAAGGGTTGAAATTAGTGTCATGAATCTTGAGGTTAAAAAAATACAAAAAAAGGATGCAAAGCGATTGGCATTTTAACTATGGACCACTGGAAGACCGAAATTCTAAGGAAGTACTGTGGCATCAAAAGTAAACCTATAGGGATCGAGTTGCGCCTAAGATATCACAAAAAACATTTCATTCAATATCATTGTTAGTGCTATATGAATTCAAGATCCCATCAACGCATCGCAAAAACATACAGATCTAGTCGAAGACATCCCAATTGGAACATGATCTACAGACCAAAATCGCACAAGGATTCAAAGATGTATGATTCAACGGAAAATTGAACGCAATACGTAGCAAACAAACATCCAAAATTCAGCAGAGGGGAGAACACAGAAAACCTAAAAAACACAATAAAATCGAAAATGCATGGATTTTTGCTACGACAGATCACGATGATAGATCCACTTCGTAGTAAAACAGAAAAAACAGGAATTGGGGAACTGCTAGGGTTCTGATTCGGATAGATTAGAAGAGATGGAATCAGAGATCTCACCGGAAGCAGCTGATATGTAGAGAGAGAGAGAGAGAGAGCGAGCGAGCGAGCTTTGAGCGGTCGAGGGATGGAGACGGAGGCTTCATCACGGTGGCGCCGGTGAGCCCGGCCCAATGAAGGCCCAAGGGAAGCACAACCTAACTTGAGTGCCTAACGGGTCGGATCTTAATCACGATCCGAATCTTAAGAATTTTTTCTTTTCTTAATAATAAACAGGGGAAAATTGCATATATAACGTCTCCTAAACTGTCAAAATTACATAACTCTTTTCTGAATGAAAAAATTATATACAAATTTAAATTATAAATACCTCCACTATTTGAATTTTATCATTACATAAAAAATATTCTAAAAATATTTCCTAGACTTTGTTAGGAAATATGTAAAATATTTAAAATATCATTATTTTAAAATAAGTAGTTGTTAAAAATTAATTAAATTATTTTACTATTAAATCACAATAATGGTTAATTATTTTTTAAGTATTAAATAATTATATATAATTTTAATAGTCACAATTAGGATCTATTAGATTATATAAAAGGCCAAAAATTTTCTATTTTGAGGTCTACAAATCAATATTAAGTTCAATTCTTTAATTTTTATCGTTGAGAGTTATTATTATTAAATATTATTTTTCTATTTGTTTTTGAACAAATTTTTATTTTAAAAATTATCTTATTTGTACTTCATGATAATTGAAGCTCAACGGTGAAAGCATAGCCGAAGTTGTTGAAGATTTTTAAAAATACATTCATAATTTTATTAAAAATATATAAAAAAATAATTGTAATTTATGGACAAAATGAATGAGGTATTGCAAGTAATATTCGAGTGAAAAATGGTTTCATGAGCAAAATAATTTGTATCACAACTCAAGTTAAAAATTAATCTGGTTTACCAAATGAAACTCGACGGTAACAAAATTTTTTAATACTAACGACAATTTCACATAAAATTACGTAATTTTTTTAATAAAAAAGGCGCTATGTACAATTTTTACTAATGTATAAGGAGCTGTCATCTGTAATTAATGGATAAACCATCACACTTAAGATCAAAATACTCCGCAAAAGATCAAACATTCGTTGACAAATCATCATCAAATAGCAAAAATTTAGTAAAAGAAATAATTCCAAGGACATTTAGTATAAAATAAATAATAAAAGACTGAGCTCTTTCCATCCACATAAAAATCGGACAAAAAGCGTTACATAAACTGGAAAATTAATTTGCAATTTTGGTAAGTCTGCACACGGCAATTGGTATTCGTCGATCCTATGTCCAGCAAGCCAACTGCCGACCCGACCCACTTACTCGGCTTTGACTCGGATGTGGCCCAGCCCGACTTCCACTTTAAGCAAAGCCAAGCCCACAGACCTGCGTCTGCCACTCGCCTTCTCATCAGTCGCTCTCTCTCTCTCTCTCTCAGCGAAGTTCGTCTCCTCAACCTCGCTCTACGCAGGCATCACATCTCATCTGACAACTCCCACTAATCTCCATCCCCATTGGACGCCCAGGATTAAAACATGCTATGCAGAACAACTTTGTTATATTGCGACACAGGTACAGCGTACCCCGCCGTTTGCCTATAATATTGCTCGATTTAACAATTATTACTCGTTTTCGTCAGAAACCGAGCAAGGGCGAGAAAGAGGAGGCAGCGGCGAAGACGAGAGGTGCGGGGAGGAAACCCTAGTTCTTGGATCCTGCGGAGAGGGTAGGAAGCGCTTCGGATCGGGATCGGATGGAGGAGGAGGACGGCCGCAGCGAGAGCAGCAGCTACACGACCGAGGACGAGGGGACCGAGGACTACCGCCGGGGAGGATACCACGCCGTCCGCGTCGGTGATTCGTTCAAGCAAGGCGCCTACGTCGTCCAGTCCAAGCTCGGATGGGGCCACTTCTCGACCGTCTGGCTCGCCTGGGATACCGTCCACTCCGTAAGATCCATTTACCGAGAACTCGATTTCTGTAGATGTGTTCTACTTCTGTTGGAAACCGAAGAAATTGCATCAAATTTCGATTTCAAAAGAAAAATTTGGCAAAAAACGCCAGGGATTTCATGTTTATTGATTGCCAAAAAGAAACATCCTTTTTGGAACAAGTGACTGTTTTGTGGCTTAGAACAAGGAGACATGTTGTTCTTGTAATTTGATCTCGATTGGAAAATTTAAGTTATACTGTATGATCCAAGTGTCACTTCAAAAGGTGATCTTGTTTCAGGAAGTGAAGAAAATCTGTATTCTGCTTTGCCTCTTGAACTTTATTGAACACACCTCCGAGGATCTATTTTTCTTTCCTAAAATAAATGAATGCCAATTCATCTGAATCGTGGATTTTTGGTGGTAGAGATATGTGGCACTGAAGGTGCAAAAGAGCGCACAGCATTACACGGAAGCTGCTATGGATGAGATAACTATTTTGAAGCAGATTGCTGAGAAGGACCCAGAAGATACCAGATGTGTTGTGAAGCTGCTGGACCATTTTAAGCACTCAGGACCAAACGGGCACCATGTGTGTATGGTGTTTGAGTACCTCGGTGATAACCTCCTCACGCTCATCAAGTACACAGATTACAGGGGAATTCCCATCCCTATGGTGAAGGAGATATGCCGTCATGTTCTTATTGGGCTTGACTACCTACATCGTGAGCTATCTATTATCCACACTGACCTCAAACCTGAAAACATCCTTCTTTGTTCCACCATTGATCCCTCAAAGGACCCATGGCGCTCTGGCGCTCCTCCCATCATCCCCACCTTCAAATCAAATGATCCACCACCCAAGACACCCATGCCAACCAATGGGGATCTGACACGGAACCAGAAGAAAAAAATCAGGCGGAAGGCCAAAAGAGCAGCAGCTGCGACATCAGAGAGCTCAGGGTCTATAGCTGCTGCAGATGCTGATGGGGTCCAGGATAAAGGGGAGTCAAACTCTGGAAATGATGAAGGTGGTGTTAGCAGTGGTGCTGGGCATGAAGATGGTAAGGCACATGGGCACAGAAGGGGGAGCAAGGGAACCAGGAGGAAACTGGCATTGGAAGCTGACCTGCGATGCAAGTTGGTAGACTTTGGAAATGCATGCTGGACTTACAAGCAGTTCACAAGTGATATCCAAACGAGGCAATATCGATGCCCAGAGGTGCTTCTTGGTTATAAATATTCTACATCTGCTGACATGTGGTCATTTGCCTGCATCTGCTTTGAGCTCGCCACTGGGGATGTGCTCTTTGATCCACACAGCGGGGATAATTTTGACCGGGATGAGGTAAACTCTATGAAATGTTTGAATACATGAATATTTTGATAACTTGATATTTTTTTGGATTATGCTGATTACAACAAA
This sequence comes from Trichopus zeylanicus subsp. travancoricus, assembly GCA_005019695.1. Lineage (NCBI taxonomy): Eukaryota > Viridiplantae > Streptophyta > Magnoliopsida > Dioscoreales > Dioscoreaceae > Trichopus > Trichopus zeylanicus. The sequence goes on from RXID01014921.1 coordinate 9,417, forward strand.
ATCTATGTGAATATGGCTTAACAATAGCAGATTGCAACGACTACCATGGCAAACTTTTGATTCCCTGGGGGACCATCGTGGACTTGAACTGCTACTCTTGTTGGGATAATGTAGATTAAATGTCACTGATTTTTGATTTGCTATATTCAACTTGGGAATCTGGGATGATAGGTACTGCTGAGGATACTTAGTGATGCGCGAATAACTAGTTATGGAGTTCTTTCTGAGGTTTGAAAGGCTGCTATTGGACCCAGCCAAAACCAGACTGGTTTGGCTATTTTTCATTTTGCAACTAATTAACATCGCAATAATGCACCTTTTTTAAAAAAAAAACCTTAATCTAGGACGGCAAGCAAAATTCCAGATGAGTAAGGGGGTAACTTTTGCATGTAACCCCTTTTTCTTTTTCCCTTGAATCTTTTGTTGGCTTTTTTCTATTTTGACATGTTTAAGAGTTCCAAACTGGGAATCTGAAGTGGAGAATAATTCTAATTCCATTTTCTACTTGGGGCGTATGGCAATTTCTGCATGCTTATTTGCACATGCTTTTGTATGGGGATATACAGAATTATTATCACCAAGTGTTCTTTTTTAATCATTCAACCTCATCTAAAAGAACTGCTTTAGCTTTTTTTTGTTTGTTGGCTGAAGCCTGGAAGCTGTACTTCTTTGAGAATCATATAGTACATATCTCTAGCATTATGCTGGGTGTAAATTTCTTTGATATTTGGCATTCCTGGTGTTTCCATTGTGTTTATACTTTATACTGCAACTGCTTCATTTCTACTGTCGTCATTTAATTACTAGATGGACCCATGAAATATTTGAAAGCATCTGGGACTTGGGCCACGTTAACCATAGATCCCTTCCTCATGATAATGGAAGATATTCTAGTTTATATCAGCCTTGTCTGGGGTACCCACAGGATGTCCATGTGACAGATTAGAATTTTGGAGAGGAAATGGCTTTGTTCATAGGTGGTCTGGTTACTAGTTGGAAACTTAGAAACATGTGGTTGTTTGGACATATTACCCTAAATTTACATATTTTATTTTCATTTTAAAAGGTAGTTCCTTTTGTCCCCAGAAAAATCAGGAAACTGTGTCTTGCATCTCTAAAATCCATTTGTAAATTCCATTTCCTCATACCAGGGCAAAACAAACATTATTGGAATTGAATTAGTTGATCGATGTAGGGCCAGTTATGAAGTTTTGAGGCCTATTTTAATTGAAATTAGCATCAATTTAGACATTATTTTACTTTAGAATATTTTATTTTGTAAATCATACAATACTATTCGTTTCCTTTGAAAACATTGTCCGCATGCTAACTATTTAAATATAATGATCACAAAGAATTAAAATTTTAGCATTTTACAGAATGGCTTTTTATGGTATTCAACAACCCATTTCATCCTTTATTTTAGGATCACTTGGCACTGATGATGGAGCTTCTTGGGATGATGCCACGCAAAGTAAAGCTTCTTCTCCTGTGCTCTAATCTCACCAATTTTAACTGTTAGTGTTTGAACATTTTGATGGTATCTCCAGATTGCCTTGGGGGGTCGTTATTCTCGCGAATTCTTCAATCGCTATGGGGACTTGAGACACATCCGTCGCCTACGGTTTTGGCCCCTCAATAAAGTGCTTATGGAGAAGTATGAATTTCGTGAGCAAGAAGCAAATGACATGGCAAACTTCCTCATTCCTGTTCTGGATTTTGTTCCAGAGAAACGGCCTTCAGCTGCACAGTTGCTACACCATCCGTGGCTTAATGTGGGCCCTTTGCTTCGTGAGCCATCCATGCAGGCAGCTCAAGACCAAGTCCTAGATAATGGGGCTTTGGAGAAGCAGAAGGAAAAAGATGAAAGGGAAGCGATGGCAGTGGGGTTGGGAAATATTGCTATTGACGGAGTATCGAAATCAGGAAAAGATTGTCAATCAGGCATTAAATCAAGCAAGGCACATGTGCCCTCTTCTAGGTAGTTTGGCAGCTTATTCTTGGTGGGTTATTCTTTTTTGTTTTTTTCAAAATTCCTCTTAGCCATGCCAAGCATCCTGTGCTGGCAGGGGTGACAGAACTCTTTATTTATTTCAAAAAGATTTCTGAGCCACGGGGATGGGTGTAATGAATTGTGTTAGTTTGTTTGTTTCCCTTGGAGCATTGCACGGGAGCAGTGAAGAGACTATATTAACAGATACGTGGGTGGATTGCCCCTGTTGGCGCTGACATGGTCATGTCTCTGGTCAGTCAGTCCTAAGCTTGATTTTCTAGGGAAGATCCTGGTCAGTGGAGTGCAGCTAGCTAGTTGGGCAGTTGTCAGCAATTATTTTGATTTTGTTTAATGACTTTTGTTTAAATGTTGTCACATTGATCAGCGGAGAAACAGGACGGACATTTTATTCGTGAAGTTTTTTTTTTTTTTTTCTGACCTATTTTAATCTGCTTTATAATCAGAGTAATTTAGAATAATATAACTTACATTTACAATTATATCATGTTACAGTATCAGGAGTAATTATTCTTATTCTGAAACGTAAAAGTCCTCCCAATATTTTGAAGGTTAATTTTTTATTTTGAGGGTAAGTGTTACTCTAATTTTTGCATTGTTCAGAGATTAATATAAGGATTAATGACTTAATCTATGATTTACTTTCCAACCAAACAAGCTCATATCTTTCCACATTAACTTGTTTGGGACCCAGTGATTGCTGCCCATAAAACCTATTACCATTATTATTATTATTGTTATTAATAATAAAATCCTACTATTACTATTAATTATTTTCCGAAGGAACCAGTTCTTCAGCTTTTGCTTACTCCTTCTCCAGTTTTGGGACAATATGCAACAAGTGGATGGTAAATATAAGAGTTTTTAGCAAACCACCGCACTTATTATTTGAAATGTACAAAAAATCATCTCTTTTATTATTATTAAGCAAAACATCATAAATGTTATAGTGAAAATTTACAAAATATCGCATATTGATCAATATTTTTTATTTAATTTTTAATATTTAACCATTATGCCTCAATCCTTTAAACCTAAGTTAAAACTTTATTTTTACTATACGTAACAAACAATATCTTTGAATATTTGAATATTATTTTCTTCGTCACAAATTAACAAAATTGGAGAAAAAAAATGTTGAGGGTTTCCATATCTTGAAAGAAAGATTGGGAAAAAAAGTTTAAATTTTTTTTTACATCTTAATTTAAATATTAAAATGTAAATAAAAAAGGTTGATTATCGAGTGATTATTTGCAAATTTTTATTAAAACTTTTTTCTTATACATTCATATAAACTAATGATATTTTCTTTATATTTTTATAAAAATTATAGTTTTTTGTATATATTGAAAAGTTCTTTTTTTTATTTTTAAATGTCCCTGCCATTAACATATGTCAACAGACGGTTAGGTCAAAGAAAATTTTCTGAGGTTAAAGATATGTCCAACTTGTGAAGGGACGAAATTGCCCTCAAATGATTTTCAGGACTGGTCATGAGCACATGAACAAGGGCACGTGTCTAACACATGGCAGTCGAGGAGAGAAAAGGGAAATGATTCCCTTCTCCTTCCTCCTCCCCATCCGCTTTTGGCGTTTACCTCCCCCGACGGTGAGTTCTCCGCGCCCCGAACTGGCGACCCGAGCTCGACCTATGTATCTCATTTCTCCTCCGTTCGCCCCGAAGAGAAGCGAAGATGGTCGCCCTCCTCCTCGTTGTAGACCTGTCGGTGTTGCTCCTCCCCCCTCTGCCTTCAGGCCATTCCTCCCCGTTTCCCGAGCCCGAGTTCCACCTCCGCCTTCTCGGTGCTCCTCCGTTCGCGCTGGAGAGGCCCACCGGTGGTCGCCCTTCTCGGCGCCGTTGATCTGCCGGTGCTGCTCCTTCCCTCTCCGCCTTCCTCCTAGTGCCCCGACCCCAAACTCGACCTCCTTCCCAAGCTCGGGTTGCGTCGCGAGTGAAATAACAGAGCTGTTTAGCCGTTCTAGTAAACCTTATTTCCAATGAAGACAGCAAGCAGTCTTATTACGATAAAATGATAAGCAGTCATGTACAAAGATTGGCAGTGAACAATTGCAAAGCAGGGACGAGAGCATATAAGACACATGCCAAGTAAACAATGTAACACACGGTCACTTTCTTTCTGTTCTATCTATGCAAAAGGGGCAAAGCTATCAAATCATAAAAGCGCACTAGAAAATATCAGGAACAAATCATTAGAGCAAGGAGAGAGGTGCAGGAAACAATGGGACGCCACTAGAATATGAATATCTTCAAGGATGCGCCAGCCTCTTGACAACAGCAGCCATGTACTTGCCGTGGTGCTCAGCAAAAGCAAGCTCAACTTCATTCGGTTCCCTTGTGCCATCACCAGCGAAGACTCCAGCACCATATGGAGATCCACCCCTGATGTCATCCATCTTGAACATACCAGCTCCGAAGGTGTATCCAATGGGTACAAAGAGCATCCCATGATGAGCTAATTGGGTTATTGCAGTCCACCTGCAACAGGAAGGACCAGTTTAGTTACATTCAAGTTATCAAAAAATTGGTCTCAGTTCCAATGCATCGAAGAATTCAGTCCTCTCATGTAATTCATCAACCATGACAACTTTGTGTTGATATCTGCAAGATTCAAAAACACAAAAAGCAAACAACACTTGTGCTATACGCCTAAAGTGATCCTGATGCTATCTATACGCAGGCTGTCAAAATTTACTGTGCTTTCACCATCCTCCAGTACATTATTCTGAAATGCATTTGCTTCCATGTCCCAAACCCTAAAAATGATACATGCCTTGAGAAGGTTCTTATCTAACTGTGACAAATAGGCCTCCAAGAAAAGATTGAAGACGTCAAACAAGCCTGTTGAGTCTATGCTTCATTTGCTAGCATAATCCTTTTGACAACTCAACTAGCTAGAGTAATAAAAATATTTCCCACTAGAAAACCAGTAACCTCACTATAGTGCTCTGCTAAGTTGATACATAGATGTCCAATGACAATGAAGGTGTGTTCACCCTCCAGCTATTTTATGACAGAGGTGCATTTCTCAAACTCAAAATCATACTCGATAGACCCAAGCAAAGGTCCAACAACTCAAACATACAGTATAAGGTTCACAAATGGCTATCAAAATTTCATTGGTTGTTTCATGTTACTTCCAGACTTCATACAACTATTGTTCTAGCAAATACCAAAGAGCAAAAATATACAAATCCATTAAGCAATAGTATCTCATGTTACATAGAATGGTCTAAGACTTGAGATTTATGACAGCAACAATCCATTGTAGGGTACAAGTTATCTTTCTGAAAATCTTGAAATGGCAAATTCAACTCTGGAAAGAGAAATGTTCAGATTGAAGAACCAAATCCTAATTTGGTCTTGATCAATTGGATCAATTATGTCCCAACCATAAGCAATTCCAATCTTATCTGACTTACGGGTCAAAGGTCGAACCAAGAACCCACAACCAGCTGCGATTTGTAATTGCAGCTTCATAGTAATTCCAATCGTCACGAGAAACAAAATCGAACTATACAATCTCAATTGGCTCATGTGCAGGGCTATTTCAGTCTGAACCTTGAAAGCAAGAACAGTCCTAATGTGTATCCCTGCTTCAATTCCAGACGCTACCTGCTGAAAAATTTTGTCTATGCGTTCAATAGGTTGTTTCCCCAATGACAGCCATATTTCCAAAGTTAGCTGCTACTAATTTGACAATTTTATTCTTATCCCCAATGTTGCATTTAAGCACACACTTGCATGCCCTTATTTTTTCTATGTATTCTAAAGTAGAAAAAAAATTTATCCACTGCAATCCCGTATGAGATAGGCCGTGATGTTCAAGATACTTTTAAGATACATGCAAGTACTTCAATGATTTTGAGGAGACCTTTCCTCAAAAAAATAATGTTTTTAGGAAGACCTTAAGATGCAGCAACCTAACATAGTCCGAAAGCCTTTCATGCAACAACATACCTAGAGCAGGATAGAATCCGGTCACAACTCACAATACATTGCAGTCATCAAAACATTATATCTCTAAGTGTTTTATGTCTTGCTGGAGCCTGAAACGATATAATTCCAAGCCATACAACAACAACAATAACGACAGAAAATCTCGTCTTGTTAAAACATCTCGAATATTTCAATTAAAAAGACCAATTATGAATATATGGAACTTTTTTTTTTTTTTTTTGTTTTCTTGATAGAATGAATATATGGCACAGTTGGAAGCATAGAATTGCTGTTTAATTTAGTCCTGGTTGACCTAATCAGCAAAACAAAATGTTAACGAGAACAATACAAGGGATTGAAAGTGCTTATTACTTACGCCGTGGTCTCTTGCCCTCCGCCCTGTGTTCCGGTGCTCACAAAGAAGCCCGCCGGCTTCCCAGCGAGCTTCTGCTCCTCCCACAGCTCCGTTGTGGAATCAAAGAAAGCCTTCATCTGAGCTGCCATGGATCCATACCTGGTTGGAAAGCCAAACAAGATTCCATCGGCTTCAACTAAGTCTGCGGCCGATATAATCGGAATGCCCTCGTCCTTAGGCGATACCTTCATTTGTTCCAACACTTGCGGCGGCAGCGTCTCCGGAACCCGAAACAGGACTGCCTCTACCCCTTGAATCGCATCGATTCCCTTCTTCATCCTCTTGGCTAGGCTCTCCACATGGCCGTACATAGAGTAGAATACTATGAAGATCCTGATTTTGATCTCGGAACGTGCCCCAGGGTGAGAGACGGCAGCGGAGGAGGGGATTTTCTCTTCGATGGGAGCCGCAGTGGCGGTACCCCCGGAGCGGAAGGAGTCATCCGGCGCCAACGCCGGCTGCCGCTTCTTGCTCGGCATGCAGCCCCCTCCTTTCCCCATTCCTTGCGCTTAATTTGCTGTCTCCACACTCGGATAACTATTGCTTCTTGGCAATCGATCGAATTCGCTTTAACAAAAAAAATGCAATTCCTTCAAATCTACGGAGGAGGAGAACGTGATCGTACCTCGAAAACAAATCTCGAAATTAGAGCAGAATTAGCTCCAAATATTCGAAAAAGATGGTACATTTGACGAATATTGGCAAAATGCGAGGTCTACGAAGACGAGATGCAAGTCTTCCGGTCGCCAGCCGCTGCGGCGGTGGTTCTCTCTCTCTCTCTCTCTCTCTCTCTCTCTCTGTGTCGCTCGCTCGTCTGGGGGAAGAGAGAACGAGAGCTGCTTCGTTGTAGCGGATCCGGAATTTATTTACTGTAACGGGTGGGGGTGGGGGGTGACGCCAATAGTATACAGATGGCGAAATGGTGAGCTGGCTACTGCGGCCCAAAGAGGAATCCTCTTTAGAATGCCACGTCAGAAAAGATGTTACCATGATGGAGTAAAATGGCTTAATCAAGAGAGTATATTTCGGCCCACTGTCTTATATGGGCTTCAGGCCCAAGCGGGGAAGCCATGTAGGGTTGAGGGCCTCGACTCTGGAGGCCCTTGCTTTTTGAATTGGGGGAAGGCCGTGCTCGGCTCGGTGGTGGACCAAGCGTCGACGACGAGAGCTGAGGACTCCTCCCTCCCTCCCTCGCGGCCTGGTAGGGTTTTCAGATCATATCCAGAGTATCTTCTCTTCTGTTTTCTGGGTTTTTAATTTGCCTCGTTGCATTCCTTTCTAATTTAATTTCGAAACTCGATCGATTCTTATCCAATTGTTTCTGCCATTAGATCTCCTCAGCGGCTGTTTTTCGAGCAACGAACCTGTGTTTTCTTAATATTGTCATTTTTTTTCGGAGTTTTTTTATGGTACGACGAGCAAGACGATAATCGTCATGTGTTGTGTTTGTCAGCAAGCCGATGATTTGGAAGAAAAATAGATTCTGTTTCTTAATATCGTACAGACATTTCAAAACGACGAATAAAAAGTTAGAAGAAACGTAAAGAAAGCGAAAGACGAGTCGTCGTGCCCGATGGCAAATTGACAGAGGACGTTGATGCTGATATCCGCAGTCGAGCCATGGCGAACATGCTTGCGACCAGGACCACACAATCTGACCAGTCGACGCGAGCTATGCGACGAACGATGATGTTGCCATCCAAACCGCACCTCGGGACACAATTTGGATGTCTGCCCGTTTTGGAGGAAATCATAATAATTGACGGGTACAAATCCTTCTCTTTATAGCTCTTTGTTTCTTTCATAATAATTTGTGAACAAATACCGAAAGAGATGTTTTATTCTGAAATAATATTTTTTTTAAAAAAAAAAAAAATTTTATTTTTGACAGGTCAGAGTCTGCAAACATGTCTCCGCCTGCAAACACCCGATTTGATGGCGAGTATCATCTTTGGAATCGAACAAAATGTGAAATGATTATTTATTATTTCTGTGTCTGAGAACGGGGACGTTGTCCATCGGAGCACATCCGTTGGAGTAACGCCGTCGACTAACATTGCCGACTGAAAAGTTCATCACATGTTTATCACAAATAAACAAGACAGGATGATTTGAAGAGATCTTAGTTCAATATTTTAAGAGAGAAATTTAGAAAGAAAATCCTGTACAATGACCCGCGTTCTTATTTACTAAGTAATATTAGCAGATACGTAAACAGAGAGGGAATCAAGTCCAACAGAGCAGAGCAAGCAGCTCATCGTAGATGGAACAAAATGCGAATTTGCAAAAGGCCGAGGCTTTCGGAGATCCTCAAGCACAGAAAGCACGTATAGATTGCAAGTAGACCGCCTCCGAGCACCTTGTCGAGCTTCATGTCCCTACCGGGAAGCATAAGCAGAGCCCAGAGCAATCCTCCAATCAAGAACACCAGCGTCTCGAACAAAGCCAAGTCTTTTGGGATGACAAAGGGAGACGGATGCACAGACCAAGAGGAGAACACCAAGGACACGCCCAACCCGACCAGCGTGTTGAAGATGGGCCCCGCGTAGCAGCCGGAGATGGCAATCTGCGCTCCGTCCTGTCCTCCGTTCACCGCCATCGCGACGTTGGCGATCAGATCTCCGATGGAGTTCCCCCATGCTAAGACAGTCAGTCCCAGTATCGAAGGGCTTATTCCGAGTATGACTCCTATGGAAACCAGCAGAGAAACCAGCTCCCTCGCGGTGATGTATGCCCAAATCACGCTCATCAGGAATCCGCCTGCCAGCCAAGGGAACAAGCACTTCCTCGGAGGATTCGAACACTCGGTCGTCTCCAGCGCCGCGATGCCGAGAACCATCCCTACCAAGCCTCCCACCATGTAGATTGTCAGGCTTTCCTCCGCGCTTGCAGTCGCCCCCGTTTCTTCTCTCTGGGAATTCCAAAGAGTTGCCAACAGAAGCGGCGACAAGCCCGCCGACGCAACTGCGAATGGCTTCGACCACCGCTCTTCGGAGACGTCTGGGATTGTCAATCTCCTCGGCAGATACAGCGGCATGTCCACGAATCGAAACACCCACATCAAACAATACCTTGCCGCCGCTGCCGATGAATTGAAATTGTAATTGCAATTACAGCAGCAGCGTCGAAGAAAATCCTCGATAGCTTGCTTCTCGTCGTTCTGATTATTGCAGAGCGGCTCTTCTACCACGACGCCGTCCAAAAGCGGCACCGCCATCTCCGGCCGTTTCTGTCTACAGATATGAGTAGTGGAGACGACGAACACATAGACGACGTAGAGAGAGGAAAAGCACAAGGAGCCCCACAGGCCAATCTTCCCGACGAGCAAGACGGCGAGCAGACAGCACAGGACGGCCATGAAGAAGCACGCGTCGCGCAGGAAACTAGACCTGTCGATGTGGACGGCCCGGCGGTGGACGCACAGGCTTATGATGCCGACGACAACTGTGGAGACGAAGAAGGCGCCGCCGAGCACGCTGCTGAGACCGACCTCCCCAGCGCCGGAGTCTGTGAAGGACACGATGATGGAGAAGACGTCGGGGGCTCCGTTGCCGAGTGAAAGGAGCGTGACGCCGGCTATAGATGGGGAGAGGCGCAGAACTCTGGATAAACTCTCGAGGGAGGAGCAGAAGTACTGGGAGGCGGTGTTGCCGAGGAGGTAGAAGAGAAGGAGAAGCCAGAGGGCGAGGAGGGTGTAGCCGAGAAGAGGGCGACCCTCGAAGGCGCAGTAGTAGAGGCGGAGGTAGTCGATATAGGCGTGAGGCACGCGCTGCAGCTGCAGCTGCTTCTGCTGCGATTGGATGCAGGAGCACTTGGACTCGGGGTTGGCGAGGTCCTCAAACTCAAAGACTTGGCAGCCATCATCATATGGAGGGACGGCGAGACGAGGATTTGTCGTCGATGGAGAGGAATGCAGCAGTTGCAGACTGCGGGCGGTTCCAAAGAAGAAGAGAAAAAGGAAGTAGAGGGCATGGTTGCATTTGCGGAGAAAAGCAAGAGCCATTCAAGACGAAGAAATCCAATCGGAAACAAATACAATTAAAGAGAGGGGAAAGTTGCCTGCCGAGGGAGACATCATCTCATCAACCTCAACCACAACAACAACACGTGGTTGGTCGATCTCGGAGGAGGATCTGAGATTGTCGAATTGATTGGAAAAAACAAAAAGTTATTGATCAGTAGGAAAGAAGAAGAAGAAGAAGAAGAAGAAGGAGAAGAAGAAGAAGAGATTTGAAATCATAGAATGGAAAACAAGAGCAAGAGGCGTTCTGCTTTGTGGCCAGCAGGGAGGCAGCAGAGGCTTGATTCGATTGTTGTTAGTAATAAATAATAGAGTTATAATAACAATAGAATAGTAGCAGTTGGGGAGGCTGCGAGAGAGCAGAACGGGAGCGAAGTGCTGTTACAGGTGTGGAACCGACAGGCCGAAAGACACTCGCCTTCTTTTTTTTTTGCTTTTAATGTATGTGTTCATTTAAAATAAAAAAAATAATAATAATAAAAAGTCGTTCCTTATCTTTATTTTTTTGCGATCCTCACGCGATTTGGCCCTAAAGGAATTCCTGATTCGATCTAATTAATATCTGTTTGATAAGATCAAACTCATTATTAAATTTGAATCAGAACGAAGGTTTCTTTAGATCCAACTCATTAAACTGGCTTATATTACAAAAGTTATAAGTTAAAGACATGCGGAAAAGGATTGTTAAAATTTGACGGCTCTTTTAAAATTTAAATTAATATCGTTTTCTAAAATAATAATAATAATAATATTTAAAATAAAATAAAATTATAAAATTTAGGATTTGAGACTAGACATTCCTCAAATTGATTTGAGGATTCACTATATCATTATACTCTCTTAACTCCTAACATCGAGACTTTGTGGCTCGACGAGTGGAATTAATTTTATATATTTTTTTAGATTTTGTCTTTGGTTAAGTTAATGGTTGAGCCAACATCCTATTCGGTTAATTGTGTAATTTATTATTGAGCTGCTTTTATCCTCTAGACAAATTCATAATCATGGTGGTGGGTTTTTATGTCTTTAGTTAGCTCGAGGGTTTTGTGACCTAGCATAGAGTCAGACTTAGTGTCTCGAATAGAACCGAGATCTTAAGTGCCTTGGATGAAACTAAGATCTTGTATGTCTTGGGTGAAATTAACATTTTAAGTACCTCAAATGAAATCCAAGTCTCGAGTGATGGAGCGAGGTTGCTGAGGGTGGCAGTCCAACTGGCGGGGAAGCGTCATACAAGACTTTTGTCTCAAAAGATTAGTTATTCTCGTACCTTACATTGATGAAAAAAAAAAATTTATAATATAATAGAAAGAAATATAGCGAGATAAAGAGGAATAAATGCATCTGTGTTGTAAAACTATTTAAGTAAGACTTTTGATTAAGCAACTTGGTAGATTTTCAAGCTTCAGTTGGCAATGAAGATGACCTCAAATGCTGCTACTTGTCAATTCTACCATGTTTTTCCCCTTTTAATAGATTGGAATTTGGAGGCCTCTTACTTTTCTTTAGGGTATATCGATAGATTTATTAATTTCATCGCCGATTTCGGTTCGAGAGACCCTTAGAGAATTTGATCCGATAGGTCATCTTTCTTTTAACAGGTAAGAAAATAAAATTGTGAAAAAAAAATATTAAAAACTCTCTAACGATGATTATTTCGACACTCAAATTAGTCTAACAGTCAATAATTAAAGTGAAATCAATAATTGAATATTAGTTATTACCTCCTAAAGCTTTGCTCTATTTATAGCGTGTCAAACGATTATGTGCATTATGATTTTGTGATTTTTGTGTTACAATTTTATTATATTTTTCGTAATAGACGACTATAAATTTCGAATATATCAAAATTTACTTCTAAAAATAAATAAAAATAAAATCTCATATTTATCCGGTCTCTATCCCATCCTCACGAGAGTACCGGAGCTTGAGGACTCGATGTGACCTCCTCACGGGTCCGCCAATCCATAAAGGACTTCTTAGTCAGCCAAAAACGCCGAGATTCTTATAACTTGATGTCAAGATGAATTAGACTTCTCACAACTCTCTCATCAAAAAATATTTTATTTTAAATATATTAAAATTTGACTCTGATATTGGATTTAGTTTTTATTGATAGTTTGACTTAGTAATTATAAGTCGGTGTTACGGTGAATATCACTGATGTTTGGGACTGGAGCAGAATCGTATCTTTAACTACCAAACAAATAATCTACCTTTGCGTGTTCAATAATATTCGTGTAACTATGTATTTCATTTTTATTTGGTGCGGATAATACGTGTCAAGTGAGTTTGGCTCGTGACCCAGTTTAATCGACCTCTAAAAATTTATTTCCGCTTAGCTTGATTTTTGTTGACACGTATGAGATAAAAATAATAATAATAATAATCGAAAGTCGTCAGACAGCGATCCCTCTTGACATTTAAATCGCTAGTTGTTCATTATGAGAGCGAGCTTAATTAAGAGATTTCCAGTGAAAAAAGTAGCGGATTGGGCCGGATTCACGGCTTACCTGATAATATATAAATTTCAGAAAGGAAATAAAATAAACAGAGTGACCGGACGGTAAGCTCACGCACAATTCGAAACGTGCCACCGGCGCTCTATGCTTTTCGCTTTGGAAATTGGAAAGACGACGAAATGAAACGATGTTTTTTATCCTATGTTATAAATTTATGTGTGTTAAATTAATTTTACATCGAATATTGGATAAATAGGATTTAATATATATAGTGAAAAAAATTTATAATTTAAGCTTTTGAAATTATTTAGTGTCCGGTCCACTATAAAATTAAAATAACGAGATATAAATCTGTTGGTAACACGGTGGAACTGGTCGAGTAATTCTTAATTAAGAGTGTTAAAATTGATGTGGTCAAATCGCATCTGAAAGGGGAAATTGTTATAATGTCAGGTGTGATAAATTAGTCCCATATCGGATATTGGATACATACGGCCTAATAAATATAGTGAAAAAAAACTATATCCCATGAGCTTAAACTTTTGAGACGATTTGGTATCCGACCCACTATATTATTCCGCTTCGACACTCTTTCGATCCCCCAACATCCTAAAAATAAAATAAATTACAAATTAGCTGCGAAGCGTAATGAAATGTCTGGCGGGTTTGGGCCGGTCCGCCCGAGAAGCAGGCCTGGGCCTAGACTCCATTTTTACCTAATGTCTCGTGGGCTTTGCACGCAAACAACCTCGAAGAGGCTCTACTCAGCCAGGACGTAAATGATCACGTGCTTTGGCAGGAGCCAGGAACTTTCTGCAGTGCTCTGGCGAAGAGAGAATCTCAAGGCGAACGGAAGACCACAGCCTCCTCGCGTACAACGAGAAACATTCTACTCGATGTACAAGCGCTGGAACACAAACTGGAAGCAAGAAAAACATTGTGGACGAGACGAGAGAACAGAACGATGTCCGTGAAAATTACGATGAAAATAAAAAGAATGAAAAAAAATCCAAATGGATTCATTTTGGCGTTGTTGAACGTGATTGAACAAATTAATTATGGCATTTTGGAGATTTGAGTCCCGTCATATAGCCCTGTCAGAGCCTAATATGGCAAGTTTTGGACTGTCACACACTTAGGCCAGCTTTGTCCTAGTTATCGTCCCAATGGACGTAGGCGTGCGGGAGGGAGAGGCCATTCTTGAGATTCTCTATACAGATTTCAGAGCCTTACGAAGACGATCGCTTCCATTGGATGTATACAAGCATGTCGAGAAGTGGAAGGAAGCCCATGTGTAGTGCTAGCTGTCGCACAATTTCTTTCTTCGACGTCCCCGTGTTTAATTCAAACAGTTAGCAAATGACACGGCGAAGAAGAACAAGTACAAACACCTCAAATCCCCCCATGCATGCATCCTGCTGGGCGACCTTCTTTTTTGTCAAATAAATAAAGAGCCACAAATTCGAGTCCAGTGAGTCGTGTCGGAAGCATCCAGGAACTTTCTGCAGATACGGTTTGCGTCTTTTCTATGGGAAAAAAAAAAGAGAGGCTCTGTTCCGACGCCCAGCGAATCTTCAGCAGTAGCAAAGCAACCCATGAACCGATCATCGTAACTAAAATTATAATTATAATCAATTGAAAGCAGCAGCTGCAGCAGCTTTCTCCTTTCGAGTAACTGTCACTCAAAACAAACACTAAATCCAAGCGCTTTAAAAAGACAATGCAAAAGCGGCTTAATTATAACGCCAAGCCACCTGCATGTCTGTTCTGTAGTGTCAACGACAGCATCGTATCTACAACCGTTGCTGCTACAGTTATAACGAACGGCGTTATCGATCCATAATACCGATGAGTTTGGCCTAAAGTTGAACAAAGACTTTCATGTTGGCCTTATTCTAATGTTTTTGGCCCTTGTAGTTTTGGCAGGCTGCCAACTTGTTTGTTGTTATGCTCATGCTGTGGAGAGAGATGGATGGATGGATGGATAGACGTGCCAGCGGCAGTGCAGGCAGCAGCACGAGGCCAGACAGCCAGCAGAGTCTCAAATCCAGCATTTTAGCGATGGCGACGTTACAACAAGAACGTAGCAGGGCCATTCACATCTCAATGTGATCCTATTATTTGCATAGCAACGTAGCGGTGAACTAATCTCCAACTCTGAAACACAATTTCTGATTGCATTATAGCTTTACCTTTGATATATGGGCGTTGGCTGACGACCTTTGCCTTTTTTTATATATATATAAAGACTAGCAAAATAGCTGAAAATGTTTGTTGCATACGAGACATAGGACGGATCAAGAAAGAATATCAGACGGGCATTTGGCTTAGAAGGCAAAGGATCGAGCAATATATCCGCAGATTTAACCCAATAAAATCCAAACGAGAAGAAGAGGCATCAGCTAGGCATTCGAGAAGAGTGAGACAAAGAAACGAAGAAAGATGCAGTGGGACTTGTTTGTTTGTTGTGACACAAGACTGACATGAAGAGTCTGGCTCTCTGGATATATATGGAATGAGATCACACTCTTCTTTTTTCAGTAGCTGAGATGCAATGATAAAATGCTAATGTACGCCATTCAGTGGATGGAATTTCTCACAGGAGAATTGGGCCCGGTTCGGTCCGAGCCAGTACAAACCATTACGGACACTGAGCCAGTCCTGACCGGTCTCGTTGGGCTGCACAGGGCCCAAGGCCGCCCAGAGCGAGACACACAGAGAGAGTAACACAGAGCGAGATGATGGACGAGAGTCACATGACAGTCATGAAACAGCGCTCCTCAGCAACCCAAACCTTTTCTTCTTTTTTTATTTTGATGAACAGTCACTAGGAAGAAGAAGATCTGAATATGTAATACATTAAATTCAAATTTCTCTAGCGAAGAAGAAGAAGAAGAAGAAGAAGAAGAAGAAGAAGAATTCCATTGATTTCGTGCTGGTTAGCAATCGACATGAAAACAATTACGCCAGTGATGGAGGTTAATAATCCGAATACAGCAGGTAGATAAACATTGAGGGGGACGGGAGAACAGTGAAATTATTTATGTAAAATCTCCCTCTCCTACTAATACTCCTACTACTGATCCCTTGAGAAGATTCTCAACCTGCTAACAGGATTAAGGGAGAATCAAGCCGGAAAACAAAACGATTAAAAATGATGAAATAATCAAAGTTTAATGAGGCCTAGACTCTGGGACATTCTGAGGGAGAGAAAGCACAAGTAGATGGCGAGAAGGCCAAAGCCCAGCACCCGGTCCAGCTTCATGTCCCGCCGGGGCAGGATCACCAGCGCCCACAGCAGCCCCGCGATCATGAACCCCAGAATCTCGAACAGCGCCGGCCCCGTCGGGGGAATCACGAAGGCTGCCGGGTGGGCCCCCCACGCAGACACCACCAGCGATAGCCCCAGCCCCGCCACCGTGTTGAATATGGGCCCCGCGTAGCACCCGGATATCGCGATCTGCGCCCCGTCTTGCCCTCCTCCTCCGCTCACCGCCATCGCCACGTTCGCGATCAGGTCCCCGATCGAGTTCCCCCACGCCAGCACCGTCAGCCCCAGTATCGCCGGGCTTATCCCTAGCACGTACCCAAGCGACACCAACAATCCCACCAGCTCCTCAGCTATCACGTACGTCCACAGCACGCTCATGAGGAACCCCCCGGCCAGCCACGGAAACAGGCACTTCTCCGGCGGCATCGTCTTCTTCGTCGTGTGAAACGCCATCAGACCCAGCACCAGACCAACCAGGCACGCGTACAGGTAGATGGTCAGCCCCTCTTTCGTGCCCATGCTTCCTCTCTTGGAGTTCCACAGCGTCGCCACCAGGACGGGTGCCAGCGCAGCCGAGGACACCGCGAATGGCCTTGACCATCTCTCCCCGGTCACGTCCGGTATCGTCAGCCTTCTCGGGAGGTAGAGCGGCATGTCAATCAGGTAAAGGAACCAGCTGGCGTAGTGCGAGGCTCGCTCCTTGAGTTCCAGACAAGTTGAGGAATTGGAGGTGGTGGTATCTTTTTGTACCTGAGGGTTGCTCTCCTCCGGTGCTTCCTTGGCTATGGATGCTGGCGACTCGACGAGCTGCGGCTGCTTGGCGTCAAGGATGGGTACGGATAGCTGCTCGTACTTGTCGCGGCACAAGTGGGTGGCAGACACGATGGAGACGTAGACGAAGTAGAGGGAGGTGAAGGTCATTGCACCCCAGATGGTAATCCTACCCACGATGAGGATGGCCAGCAAGGAGGACAGCACCACCAAGAAAAAGCACACATCACGGATAAAGCTCGACCTGTCGATGCGGACCTCGGAGCGCAAGCCAGCGGCGCATACGTTGATGATGCCGACTACAACACAAGACACAAAGAAGGCCCCTCCCAGAACGCTGCTGAGGCCCACCTCGCCAGAACCGGCACGGAACGACACAATGCTGGCAAACACGTCCGGGGAGCCATTGCCTAGAGACAATAACGTGACTCCGGCTATGGTCGGAGAAAGCCTGAGCTCTCTTGACAAGCTCTCCACGGAGGAACAGAAGTACTGGGAGGCAGTGTTTCCGAGAAGATAGAACAAGACGAGGAGCCAAAGGGTCAGAAGCGCATAGCCTGAGATGGGGTGTCTCCCGCAAACGCAATAGAAGAGGTAGAGGTAGTTGACGTAGCCCTGGGACACGCATGGGAAGTGGGCCTTGAGATACAAGCACTTGGCATGGTGGTCCGTTAGCTTGTGTAGGCCAAGGCAACCGTCGCTTTTGGAGATCTTGAAGCTTGCCAGATCAAAAGATGCCGAGGGCGACCTTATGTGGGACGCGAAGAAGAAACAAAGGAGTAGCAGAAAGGATGTGTTTATGAAGACCCTGAGGTTTTCGGAGCACACAAAAGCCATCTCAACGCATGAAATACCTGACCGACTGTTATAGAATAAGGGGAGGTTTGCTTGAAAGGAAGGATGAAGAAGGCTTTCGTCTATAATTAAAACAATGTGGTTGCGCGGGGCGCTTGTTGCACCGGTTGGGGAGTGGCTTCTTACTTGTCAGATAGAAATATGGAAGCAAGAGCTGATTTCTGTGGCGGAAGTGGAACTAGCGGGAGGATGCTCAATGCTCACAGAAAGAGAGGGGCGAGTGAGAAGGGTAGCAGTGGGAGTCGTCACTTTTGAGAGGCATCTCGTGTCTTGGGTTTTCGATGGATGCTTTGGATTCTATGAGGTTTATATACATCTGTAATGGCCTCCTGAAATGCTGTGCGTGGGCTTGAGCTGAAGGTTAAAAAGGGAACAGTAGTGACATTTACATTGTTTGGGAGAAGCGGGAGGGAGATCCGCTGTATCGGGTAGGGTCCCAGATTGCGTGATGGACAAATGTAGGTAGTATGTTCATAAAGTGGGAGAAGTTTGATTGGTTTGCGGACAGAGTTTGGTGTTTTGGCATAGGCGATCGTTGGGGAGTACAGCTACGGGAGAAGAGGGTGGTGTGAGAAAACGCCATCATGGAACATGTGGCCGGCGTTTTCTATGGAAACTGGAAAGTGTTAGAATACTTAGCGGCGGGAGAAGGAAGCAAGCGAAGCTGGGGTTTTGCGAGAAGTTTGGCAGAAACTTCGTCTGCTCCTCCTGCAGCCACTACTGCCTGCGCATTCAACACTGTTACGGAAAAAGGAAGGCCTCGCCGCTCCCTTCTCCCTTCGTGAAACAGGCGCCCGTGCCCTCTTGCCCTCCCTCATCCGCCCTGCTGCCATGGATTTTTTTTTTTTGTCAATTGTGTATGATTCTTTAAAATTTTCATAAATTACACACTTTTTTAAAAAAAATTTTAAAAATAATATATATATATATATATGTTATTAAACATATCATCGAATTTTTTATATATATATTTACTGTTTAAATTTAAAATATTTTAAGAATATTTTATTTGATGTTGTTTAAGATAGTGCCAAAAGACAAAAATGAGGTGATACAAGCATGTAATTTTTTGGTAAAATTATTTGTAATTATTATGCTTTCATAAAAAAAATAACTTTATTTTTTTAAAAAATATGGCTCTTAAATTTGGCTCGGATCAATCATATATTTGATTTTGATTGGTCCCCAAATTCACAATAATTTTTTATTAAGTTATCATTTTAAAAAAACTAACCTCAATATTTTTTTTTATTATTCTTGTCATTCAAATAACAAAATAGATAAATGTATATTTTTTCAAATCCCATCACAAAAAATAATAGGGGCTTTTTGTTTTTATATACTCAACTTTGTTTGTTGATTTTGCTATTCAACTATCTTCAAACTAGTTATATTTTATTTTTTGTGATTGAATTTAAAAGAATGTGTCTAAATTTGTTATTTGGAGACAAAAATAATAAAGTGATGCGTAAAAGTTTATTTTATTTGTCGGATGACAATTTCATCGAAGATTATTATTCATTTGGAGATCAATTTAAATCGTATTTATGGTTCATCTGAATCAAATTTAGAATCCATATTTTCTAAAAAATAAAATTACAAAAAAACTTTTTATAAAATCATCGTAATTATAAAATAACTCTACAAAAAAATTTATCTTTTTTAGATAAGGGATATTTTCTTCTTTTAATTTCATCTCAAAAGGTGTCAAACAAAATATCTCCAAATATTTTTTATTTTAACAATAAATATACATTAGAGAAGGTTTTTATAATTGATTTTTTGGGTAAATTAGACCAATTTTTACCTATTTGCATCTCACTAGATTTGATTTTACTCTATGAAAAAAAAAAATATATTAAGAGGAAGAATAAGTATAGTTGAAAAAGAAGAAAAAGAAAAAGATGAGGGTCAACTAGGTTTTTCAAGCACGGTTTGATTCACGATCAAGGTCAAGCTCAAGCTTAAAATCAAAATTAAAGTACAAAAAAATAGCTTTATCAAATTTTTGATATTTGAATGCTAATTTGGCTAGTGAATAGTTTAAATTTTTTTTAGATCTTTATGTCTTTAGGTATATTATTTATTAAAGTTTAAATGAATAAATGTAAGAATAGTATTGTAATTTATTTTTTAAAGTAACTTAAAAATAGCCAGGCTATTTTTTTGGTGTTTAAATGATAGACTAATCATGACAAGATGATTATGATTCTGATCCTAAACCAAACGCATTTTCAAGATTTCCACGCAATCCATTTGGAAAAATATATCTCGAGCCATATCAACGATAACGAAGAAGACCTATTGATTGAAATCGCGGGGTCAGGTCTAGTCTGCCGCTCTTTTTAGGTTTTGGAAAGTATATTTTTTACGGGTATATTTATTTTTGTAAGATTTCAAAATTTTCAAACTCTCAATTTTTAAAAATGATAAAATTTAGTATTTTTTATACAAAATTTTTAAATTTTTAAATTTAAAATTTTCAATAATTACGGATTTTATTAGTTTTTTAAAAGTACTTAGATCTTAAAAATTAGCATGTGAGGTAACGTGATGAATTTTATAGTCAAATAAAACACAAAATTTATCATTTTAGAATTTATAAATCCTATGATAAATACAAAATATTGAAAATTTGAATTTATTTGTTATAATTAAATCACCAAAATTTTTGTGTAATCATTGAAAAATTGGATTATAAGTGTAGTAATTTCAAAAAATTTAGTGCGAAATTTGGTTGAATTTTTATTTAGTACTTCAAATTTAAAACTTTAAATTTGATACATTTAATAAGAAAATGAACCATTTTCAGAAATAATTGTGTCAAAAGAAACTAGTTTTAAATAACAAATTAAGTCCACATTATTTCATAAATAAATTTCTATTCTTCAAATATAAAGTTTTAAAATAAAGAAATTTAAGTAAAATTTGAAATTCTAAAAGATAGCAGCATTGCAAAAAACTGAAATTTTAAGTAATAAGTGAGAAAGTTGATTATGATAAGCTGATGTTGAAAGAATTGATAAGGATAACGAGAAGCTTCAGTTTTTTTACGGTGCTAGCATTTCTGAAAATTTTTAATTTTAACTTAAATATCTCATATTTGAATATTTAGATTTAAAGAATATAAATTTGTTGATAAAATAATACGGACTTATGTTTTAAACTTGAGACTTTTGTGTTGTTATTAAGGTTTTATGTTTCGATTTTGGTTTCGGTTTCAACACACAGCGAAACTAATATGTTTCGGTCGTTTTGGCCGTTTTGGTTTTAGTTTTGGTCGTTTCGGTTTCGGTCAAAAGATTTTTTTAGTTATTAATTATGTATTGACTAGAGTTTGATTATATTTTAATTGTACTTTGACTTTAAATTAAAAATACGATAAAATTTTAAAATTTTTTTATAAAAATTTTAAAATTATGAAAGAATTTATAATTAATTCTAGGGATAATTACATATAAGTCTCTGTAATTAACTTTAATTACCCATAACCCCCCCTAAATTTCCGGAATTACCCATACCCCCTCATTTTCGAAAATATTTATCCACACATCCCTGATTGTTATTTAATCAAATTTTTTCCCAAATATTCTGATTTTACCCCCGTTATTTTTACAATTAAACCCTTAAAAACTTATTTTTTATATTTAAGGTCCCGAAATTCGATTTTTTTGCAAATAACACCCCGAAATTACTCCGATTTACAGACAAGTCCCCGAAATTCAATTTTTTGTAAATAACACCCCGAAATTATTCTGATTTATAAAAAAATCCCCGAAATTTGACGGCGGCCCAAATGGCGGCGAGCGGGTGGCGACGCTGGAGCCGGTGGCGAGAGTGGAGGCCGGCGCGTCGGCACGCGGGTGTGGATGGCCTCAACATGCGGGACAGACGCTAAGGCCGGCGCGCCGGCAGCGGGCGCGGATGGCCTCGGCCTCCGTCCTCGGCACGCAGGGGCCTTCGTCTGCGCCCGCGTGCCGGGGACGAAGGTCGGGGACGGAGGCCTCGCTAGCGTGCGGCCTCCGTCCCCGGCACGCGGGCGCGGACAGCCTCGGCCTCGCCCGTCCGCACCCTCGTGCCGACGCGCTGGTGCGCCGGCCTCCGCCTCTACTCCCGCTGCTGGCTCTGGCGTCGCCGCCCGCTTGTCGCCACTCCAGCCGCCGTCGAATTTCGGAGACTTTTCTGTAAATCGGAATAATTTCGTGGTATTATTTGGAAAAATCTGAATTTTGGGGACTTGTCTGTAAATCGGAGTAATTTCGAAGTATTATTTACAAAAAACTGAATTTCGGGGCCTTAAATATAAAAGAATAAATTTTTAAGGGTTTAATTGTAAAAATAATGGGGGTAAAGTCGAAATTTTTTGGGAAAAATTTGATTAAAGAACAATCAGGGGGGTGTGGGTAAATATATTCGAAAATGAGGGGGTGTGGGTAATTCCGGAAATTACGGGGGGTTGTGGGTAATTAAGCCTAATTACAGGGACTTATAGGTAATTATCCCTTAATGCTACCATAATATTAAATATGATTTTAATTAATTAAAATTAATTTTGATAGTTAACCACTGTTTTTATATATTACTATAAAAAAAATATGAGAAATAATATAAATATGATTAAAAAATTAAAAATTAATATAAAAAAATGTAACTTATTATTAAAATATAATTGACACATACATAATTTATTAATTATAATGTAATACAACTAATCATTATCATCATCAGTTGAGTTTAAAATATCTGGATGTGAAATTATGAATTTCATACCAGAACGATTCAGATGAATATTTATAGACATACGAGAACAATTAGTTTTGCGCAATCTCGTGATAGCGATTCATATGAGGGTAAAACCGACATAAATTTTTTTTGACTTTACTTTCGATGGAACGGTCATGCATGCATGCACGTGAATAAAAAAAATCAACGTGTTTAGATCAAAATCATTTTCATTTTAGTTTCAATCAAAATAATTTTTTTATTAATTATATTTTGACTAAAAT
Source organism: Trichopus zeylanicus subsp. travancoricus (assembly GCA_005019695.1). Lineage (NCBI taxonomy): Eukaryota > Viridiplantae > Streptophyta > Magnoliopsida > Dioscoreales > Dioscoreaceae > Trichopus > Trichopus zeylanicus. The sequence continues at coordinate 32,187 of RXID01014921.1, forward strand.
TTAACTTTATTTCAATTATTTTTTAACTTCAAATTAAAAAATTATAATAGGTTTAAAAATTTTTAAAAATAATGAACAGTTATGTAAATAATATTATGTACGTGAACAGTATCTGACAGAAACCGGCAATAGCGTCGAAACCAAATTGGCGACAGCGCTGGCCCCGGTGCAAGGCCAGCCTTAGCTTGTGGGAGTAGGGGTCAGGTCGGTAAGGGCGCAAGATAGGCGAAGGAGCGGCGGCAGGTTGGCGAGCGCGCGAGGCCTTCGGGCTAGGACACGAAGCCGGCGTGAGCTCTCCCTCGCGCGCTCGTCGGGTGATCTCCCGCTCACGCACGCTTGAGCTTGGCGAGCTCCTGCTCGCGAGTGCGAGCCCCGCAAGCTAACGCCCCCGCGCGCGCGAGTCTGGCGAGTTCCCGCCGCGCTCAAGTCTGCTCGTTGATGAAGATGAACAATAAACTCTAAACCGAAACCAAAATTAGGATTTCGGTTCGGGACCGGCCAAAACCGAGCCGTTTCAGCTGAAACGTAAAATCTTGGTTGCTACTCGTTCTGAAATATTTTTATTTTTTAATTAAATGTATCAAATTTTAAATTTCAAATTTGAAGTTTTTGTGTAGCTAAAAAAACTCAACTAAATTTTGTTTTAAATTTTTTAAAAATTATTATATTTATAGCCAAAAATTTTAACAACTATGTAAGCTTATTTTGGTTATTCATTAATAATTATTTAAAAAATCTGATATATTTCACACAAAAACTTGCTGTTTTAACCTTAAAAGCTCAGAATCTTTTAAAACATTTTTAAAAAAATTATAAAAAAGTATAAAAAATTAGAAAATATATAATTTAACTATTTTTTTCAGAGTTGTATGTTAAAAAACTGTTTCGTAAATGGTGAAATCTCTGATCTAAAATCTCTCCAAACCCTCGTCGAAAAAGAAACCGTAGAGAGAGAAGAGAGCTGTAGAGAGCTCGAAATCGCCAACAATGTCGATGTCCAAAGGATCGAAAATGCTCCAATACATCAACTACCGCATGCGCGTCACCATCCAAGACGGCTGCCATCTCGTCGGGAAATTCATGGCTTTCGACCGCCATATGAACCTCGTCCTCAGCGACTGCGAGGAGTTCCGCCATTGCTCTCCTACCAAGGACAAGAAGACCATCGAGAGCCGCATCGGCTCCAATCGCAGAACCCTCGGCCTCGTCCTCGTCCTCGGTGAAGAAGTTGTCTCCATGACCGTCGAGGGCCCTCCTCCGCCCGACGAGTCCCGCGCCAAGGCCGTATCCGCCGCCCTCGCGGGCCCTAGCCTCTGCCGTGCCGCTGGCCGCGGCGTCCCAATTGCCCCCCTTGTCCAGGCTCAACCAGGTCTCCCCGGTCCAATCCGCGGCGTCGGCGGCCCCGCACCTGGCATGATACAGCCCCAAATCGCGCCCTCCCATTCCTTCCTACACCACTCCTACCGTCATCCGGCCCCCAGTCCCCTTCGCCGCCGGCCCCCCCAGGCCGCGCCGCTCGCTAGAGGTCCTCCCGGCCCGGTTCCTGTGCAGTTCGCTGCCCCGGGGAACCAGGGGCGCCTCCGGCCCCGGCGCCGCTCCCTGTGCCACCGCCCCAGTTCAGTGAGCGACCCATGGGCCCGACTCCGCCGCATATGATGCGCGGCCCGCCGCCGCCTCCGAGGGCTGGAATGCGAAGTCCTCCGCCTCCCAGGCCTGGCATGCGACCTCGGCCTGGCGGAAATGTACCTATTTTTGGCCCGCGACCTGGGATGCTGCCTCCGGCCCCCAACCCACTGCAGCGGCAGTTATTTTCCTTCAGGTTCATTGTCATCATGTTTTAATTGGTGTTTTAATATCCGCAATTTTCTGGTTTTATTTCGTTCCATGATAAATTCTTGAGTATCTTGTTCTGTGTGATTCTAGACGATGAAAAATCAATAGATTAACAATTCTTGTTGTTTCATCTGAGATTCTTGTGATTTCTTAACTAAAGTGCCTAGATAAATACTTATTTTCATCAACCACGGAATGTTTTCTTATAGATATTGGCTGTAAAATGATATCTTGGATCATAACCATATCTTCTTGGGTTTATTGTTTTGTAGACGAATTTTCTTATTTTAGGAGGCATTTATAAGTTTACCATCTTTGGCGTAAGAGATTTAAGCCATAGTAAAATCGTATAGCATTTAGTTGGTTTGGTCTAAATTTTAGTTTAGATCTCTTTTGAACTTTAGTTCTCAGTTAGCTAAAAGATCTACTCTGTTTTATGTTCGCTTCAAAATTTTCTTTTTCCTATTTGTCTTAGACATTAGTTTTTTCTCTTTAAAATTAATTGTTGCTCTGTTAATGTTTAAGATTTTCTCATTAATATAAATATATTTTCCCATTTCATTATTCTTGTTGCTTTACATCGCATTACAGCTTAATCATTCTTTATCTTTGAACCTCATCCCCATCTCTCAACCGACTTTAGCGCAACATCCAACACAGTCATACTTCCCTTTTAAGATTAATTTTATTTATTTATTTATTAGTATTTTTTGCTTTTAACATTTCGTTTAAGTCTTTAATTTTAGTGTATGATTTTGTAATGCTATCATTTATTTTCTTTTCAAGGACATCAGAAGTTTTCTCTCTACAAAATTTCTTGTTGCCCATTTAATCTTTTGCATTTTTGTCCTTTTTTTGCAGAATTCGTTATTTCCCTTTCCTTCAATGTTAATTGCAACTCATTATAATTCATTCCTTATTTTTAATCGAGTAGTTTGCCTTAACCAATTTGGTGTTATATTTATTATTATTTTAAAATTCAGTGAAAGCCTTCTTTTCCTTTTTAGAAATCCAACAATCTAGCGTGTGGCTTCATGTTTAGTTTATGATTTTGTAACATTATGCTATTTATCATTTATTTTCTTTTCAAAAACATGAAATCTGCACCACTCTTCTTGTTTCTTCTTCTTTTTTACCTCATTCTTTTTAGTTATCTTTGACATTTACAGTTGAATCTTTATGTGTTTATATCTCTTTAACTTTTAGTGCAAGTCCTTCACTATATGTTTCTATTTTGTCCTCTTTTTCTACTTCTATCTTTTAATACAATGTCTTCAAGTTTCAGTTATGTCTATTTAATTTGTTTTTGTCATTTTCATATAATATATATAATTTTCTGTAAGTGTTAAAATATATTTAATTCTCACTCTTTATTTGCCTTTCGCGATTTAGTTTTCTCTGTCTCTTTAAGATTTTCTTTTTATATTGATTATTAGCTTTTAATATTTATCATTTTCTCATCAACATTTGGTTTTTAAAGATTTTTATTATTGCCAAATTTTACACCTCTGTAGAATTTAATCCTTGCTTCTTTTAAAATATCAATTTTTCCGTTTGAAGATTTAGCATTTTCATTTAGATATTCTATTTAAATTTTATTATTTATGGATGGCTTGTATTAGAAGGCTCAATCTTCCTTTTCATGAGTGGAGCTACACCATTGATGTTATCTAGAAGCCCATGCGGCAAGTTTGGCTAGATGGTTTTGAAGGAGTATTTGCTCTCTCTAAGAGCTGAAATTTAATAAGTTAAAGAGCAGCAGTAGGGCATCCTCAATAACATGCTGACAATGAATCCTATAGCCAACAAGTATCCTACCTCTAGCAAGCCTTCCTCCTAGACTTTGTGGTCTTTCCTAAAGGAATTCTTCTATAAGGAATTCTTCTTTACAAATTTTCCACTGGTCGGACTACCAAACAAATACCAAAAAAATAGTAGGACTAATATTTAGTCAAACTATTCTAAATCATCTCAAACCAAATGGAGCCTATGCAAGTAAAACTGACTGTAATTTTGAATTACTTGCCTTTATTCTGCACTAAAATAATCTGAAATTGGGTAATATCTGAGCAATATTTGCTTATCAAGTAATTTGTTCACATTCTTAAATCCGACATGGACATGCTCTTCATTAATGCTCTTATGCTTTTATTGTCTAGATTTTACCCGGAGGGATTTGATGCTGGAGAAGTTTGTTATTAAAGCTTAAGTGACCTCCATATTTTATTCTCTTTTTGCACAACACTATATTGGGTTTTGAAAAAGAAAATTGTTGTTCAAGCATTGCATCATTTCCGTTGCAAGTTGCTACTAATGGAACCTGTCATTTTGAAGAGAAACATTTGCAGTATTTGTTTTAAAAATTTTTGACAGAAAAGTTTTAAAAAATTATCTTGCTCTAAATATCACATTTTGATTCTTTAGGAGCAAAGGTAAGCTTCTAACATTTTTTGTGCCAAAAACAAGAGATAAAATGGATCTGCAAAAGATTTCGATTCCATTAACTCAAAGTAATGTAGAGAGCATGATCTCCATTCGGATTAGTGAAGTTTATGCTTTTGAGCTCATCTCATGGTTCATCAAGCATCTTCAAGTTGTGGATGGACCTTATGTAGTAAGTGGTCAAATGTATCTTTTGCTCAGGTGTCCATCATACCGTGAAGCAATCGGTTCATGATTCAAATCTAGCTTATCGTGTTGATGACAAGCTTTCACAGAAAACATGCTGATTTGTTGAAGTCTCTTTAGCAGAATATGTTTAGCCAATGAGATTCTTTCTACTTGGTTTTCACTCAGTAATTTTTCTGATGTGCTTTTTTGATTATTGATTTTCACTTGCTTATCGAGATTGTCTGCAATGTCACTTGTTATGAAGTATCAACTATGGTTATAAATTTTGGCAAATTTTGGTAGGGTTCGTTCAGGTTCTGTGATATAATGCTGGCCAATGTATATGTTTTTGTAGCTATATGGAAAATTCAAACCAGAAATAAGTATATTCTGTTTAAGCAAATATTTACTAGTTAAAACAGGCCTCTCTATTGTACATCTTAATCAAATCAAGCAAACAGCAATGATTATTTGCTGAGAAAAATAATTAGTTGTAATGATAGCAATTATAGTGTGATCATGGAGTTAATTAGCATATTGGGGCGCATGTGCTGCGACCTTTTTTTTTTCACAAGCAGAGCAAAATAGATCCCCCAGGGCAAAGCACACCTCTGAAACAAACAAACGAAAATTGCAGGAACAGCAGCTTCCAATGACACCTGAAACCATCACTCTGATGCTTCCAAAAACAACAACAACAACAACAAGAGAAAGCTACCAGCCTACCACTGAACAAGAGGAACTCACCCTTACAGGCCTTCAGTCAAAACTATAAAGAACTCCAACTCTGTAGGCTTGTGAAAACATATCTTTATAGGCTGATCCAAGAAATTCCTACAAGTTCATCATTGAGTGTGGGAAGTAGTCCCTTGTATATATATATGCCTCGGGACGGAGCTGGCGACGGCTGAGTTTTTTCTTTCATAACATAACAATCAGAGAATCTGTAGTCATTTGTAAGACAATGCGAATCATTTTTGGAGTAAAGCTGGTCTTTTTCATGTGTTGCTTCTATTAAACAGTAAGGGTGAGAGAAGGACCCATTAGCACCTTTGCCAATCCCATTCGCTCTCCTAGCTCCAGAACGTCCCTACATAGAGAACAAACACTAGGTACACAACGCTGTGAATTCATCAGCCAAATCAGAAGTCAGAAGAAAACCTGTGAATTCACACTACTACTTGAGCTGTATGAAAAATGAGAATCCAGCATCAGGACACAGGAAACCCCATCAAAATCTTATTGAAATATGTGCATATGAAAACTAAGACGATGACGATCCGATACAAGTGAAACAGGTAGATTTATTGTGTACACCAAAGCAAACGAAAGATCGAACAACAGTATTCAAATATAAGCCAGAAAACAGGGGTACGAAAATGGAAAATCAGGGAAGGATAGCACCGTGCCAAGACGATGATCAGAGGACCTGGAGGACAGGGCGCTTGCCGAGGCGCTTGATCTCCTTGTCCATCTGGCCGGTGAGCATGAGGACGAACATCTTGAGATCACAGAGAAAGGACCAAAGCTGGTGGCCGAAGGTGGCGGGGGCGTTGTCCCTCGACGAAGAAGTGGTTGTACCACCCAAGACCGTAGCCGGCGATCGGCGCGGCGAGGAGTAGGATCCAGAGGTTTGATGTAACGCACGGTTAATATCATAACATTTCCTAACCATCATAATAAGTTAATAACGCACACAAGGAATATATATATATATATAAATAATAAAATTAAATAAATATAACTCAATAAAATTAATAATTTAAATATAAATAATTATAATTATAACTCATAATTTCATTTTTTATGATAAGCAATATTGTTAGTCTTTACTGGTATTTTTTAATATCACTCAAATATTAATTCTATCATTTAAAAATAAACATATAATATCATATGAGTATGTCAATTATGTCAACATATTCAATAAATAATTCCCTACTCTCGTCACCAAGAAATGATATGTAAAATGATTGATTAAACTAAAAAAAAAGACATCACCAGCTGAGAGAAAATTATTATTCAATGAATAAGTAATTGAGTAACTAAGTAATTAAATAATTGAACAATCAAAAAATCAAACAACTAAAAAATTAACATTGTAGTCGGAAAGAGATGTATAATAATTGAATCGTCTTGGGATAACCTACAATTGCAATATGAGCGTATTCTTAAAACCCTCTTAGAGTTATATCCACTTGCACTCTACACAAGTGGTGAGTGGTGTCTATCTGTTACAGCGAATAAATCTCTTATATATTAAAGACAAATTTTCATCACGTTTGACAATTAACTAATACCATAAGAAAATTACTTTACCAGTACTAACCTATTTGTTTTTTAAAATAGGATGATTCTAACAATTAAACCAACCTCTCAACAACAGCCAATAATTATAAAAAATAATTCAAAAAACTAACAATATCTAAAAAAGTGTTTAATCAAAATAAACATACAAATAAGCTGATTTTAGATGTTTCAATCTAAAATATCCACTCTACTCACAAAGATAAATCCATCGAATCTTAAATCACTCATTTTGGAGTAAAAATGAGGGACATTCAAATATAATTATGCATTTTAACCCTTAAGATAAATATAATCATAATTTAATCCTCTGTATCCTTTGGACAGAAATGTAATAAAAGGGTAATTTAATAGAAAACCCCTTGAGCCATTCTAATTACACTTTAGTCCTCAAAACAATTGATTTCCGGCAATTTGTACTTAAATCCTCAAATGGTCACTTATTTCAAATAATCGGCCAGTAAATTTTTCATACAAATCCTTAAGAACTCAACAATTCAGAAGTCATACCTCCAAGCCTTACAAAATCCACATCTCCAAATAAACCCAACAAAACCTCAAAATTACACGTCACCCCTTAATCAATCCAATTCAAATCAAATGAACTCATAACCAAGTCATAAACCAATTGACTAAGTCCTGATCCAAATTAGATCCAACCCAAACGAATTTACATTAATCACCAATTAATTAATTTAATTTATCTACCAATTCATCAAATTCATATTATCATCAAATCAATTCCATCTAATAATTCATCAATTGATTTGATTAAGTCAAATTCTACTTCATCCATATCCTTATATAATTAAAATTTATGCCCCAAAGGCTATCCTCAAAACCAATTAAAACATTCAATTTAAACAACGATTAAACTAATCTAAACCATTAGATCAGAATCAATTACTTATCCAACCAAACTAAATCGCCATAGAGAGATAAGTCTGACAAATATCGAGTATTTTAACTCGATGGTTTAGAGAGGGCGAGTAAATGATCACATTACTTTCGCTTAATAAATAAATAAATAAACAAACAAACAAATAAATAAATAAATAAATAAATAAATATATATATATATATATATATATATATATAATATAAATTTTTTTTAATATCCCTGAAAAGTACTTTTTCATGGTCCTATAAAAGTTTCAATTTTTTTCATAACTCTGAATTTTCTTTTCTTTTTCATATAACCCTTTGACTAAATAGTATTAATTTTAATTATTAAAATTAACAAATAAGTATTAAAATAATCATCGTGCCTTATATATGTATATAACATATTTTTTAGAAAAAATATCTAAAAATAGAAAAATTGTTAAACATTCATAAAAATTCAGAAAATCATACACCTCTTAAACTACAAAAATTCCCAATTTTTTTAAAATGCAAAAAGAATGATAAAAATATCATTCAAAATTTAGAAAATAATAGAAAAATCCTTCAAAGTATAGAAAATTATAAAAAAATCATGAAAATAAAGAAAATTTTAAAAACTCAAAAAATAAAAAATCACACAAAAAAACCTCATAACAGTTTAAAAATCACAGGCAGGATGTAGTTAGTATCCAATTATTTATGAATCAATTAGAGTTTGATAAAATGATATTGGTGTATGTTAAACATATGGTATATTAGGTTAGTATAAAATCTTTTTATGTAGTTTGACGTTAGGTTGTTGATTTCTATTAGAGATATATATTTATTATTGAGTATTAATAACTCTTTAAAATTTATAATGGTTATGATTTAAAAACTCAATCCCTTTCATCTTATTAATTCTAAAACTTGAGAGATAAAATTTCATAATGAATTGATATTTTGATATGATGAGTGGATTTAACTTAAATTTTCCTTAATCCTCAAGCATGATTAGATTAAGATCAATATAAGTTGTTAGACTTGGTATTGAGTTACTTTATTGAGAAACATGTTTGGGCGATTATGAATTATAATTGGAATTTTGTTTGATAATTTAAGTTTGCACGAGTCTTAAAATTCTTACTCGTGATCTATCTGGTATTTTTCTTATCAGATAAGAGAATGAGAAACTCTCGTTAATGATAAGTGACATTTTAATATGCTAAAATAATTTACTTTCTCAAATTACTATATTTTAATGTGTCTTATTCATTTAAAATAAATTTTCATCTGATTAATATGATGTGATATTCTGTCGTGACTTGTGAAATGCATGTGACTTCATGATTTGAGATCAAGAAAATCATGCTTATGAATTTGTCATATATTCATATTTAACTACATTTTATTTCGAAAGGTTATACATGTATTCTTTAATTATGATATCTCCTATGTGAGTGATTTATAATTTACCTTATCTTGCTAACTTTGACTGTGTTGTCTCCATCATGATTTATATTATAATCCTACCATTAAGGATTAAACAATGATCATGTCGACATGTATATAATTGTGCGAAACTAATTTCGCTATTATCTATAAATATCAAAGTAACAGTATATTCGTGTTGTGACTTCTTTTGAAACATCATGTATTTGTAAAAAACCATTGAATTTAAGTGTGCTAATGTATTTATGACTTAGAATATCTATTATGTGTATATCTGATTTTGTAAAATAAACACCAGTTGTTATTTACTTATATATTATTATTAGTATCTTTACTATTATTATTATCATTATTTTTTTCCTCTAGAAAAGAATTTTTATTTTAAGGATATACAAATTTATTACTTGATTTTGAACATAACTCCATAAAAGATTGATATTTTATAAAAAATAAACTTCAAAATTTTATTTCATATTAAATCATTAACTTAATATAGGGTCGCTCAATCTCTTATAGATTCTAATCCTAGATATTAGTTTAGAAAAAAAGAATGTGTAATACTTTACCAGATTATTTTTAGATATTATTTCTTATTAGAAAGAAAAATTAATTATTTAGAACATTATTTGTTAATTATTTGAATTTTAGAGTGTAACTACGAATTATATTATTTGATTATTTGAACTATTGTGACTTAGTTATATTCCTAACTTGTGATTTTAATACTCTTGATTTTAAGTGTACTTTTTATTAATTTGTCATATTATATTATATGTTAATAGTATATACTAAGACTGTTGTTACATATTACAGAATTATTAGAATATTTTATATTTTATAATTATACAACATAAACTTTGTATATCTATTATGTAGATAGGTATACTACGTCTGTTACGTCTCGGTTTCAGAACGTGATAATCAATTTATTGGATTATACATGATTACATTGTATTAGAAATTCATAATTTAGTGCAATTGAATGCAATGCAATACCGCAAAGAATTTGCTGTATGTTTGGTTCATGATTCAGAAAATAGCGGCATGTTAAGGACACAAAATCAATTGGTGAAGGCAAGATGTTTTCTCCAGGGAGTCTGAGGGCTACATTTGACAATCCTGCCTGTGATAAAGTATTCTATCCTTTTGGGGCTTTTATCTTCTTTTCATGGTGAATATTCATGGGATAATACATAGACCTACAAGGGATGTAAACTTCATTAACATAACCGTGCATTTGCAGTTTGTCAACTACTATGGAACAGAGAAGTATACACTGCGTTATATAGGAGGAATGGTGCCAGATGTAAACCAGGTAGTGGAATCTTAATTGTGGCTGTTTGTTTTCTTGCTGATATGAATGGATTTATGCAGGTTATGTTTCAAATTCTAAGCGTGCAGCTTTAGGTTTCTTCAGACAGAATGTAAAATGTACTTACAGATCATAGTCAAAGAGAAGGGTATATTCACCAATGTGTCGTCTCCAAGTGCCAAAACTAAGCTGAGGCTGTTGTTTGAAGTCGCTCCACTTGGATTCCTGATCGAGAACGCTGGAGGTTATAGCAGTGATGGCACACAATCAGTCCTTGACAAATTAATCAATACCCTTGATGAAAGGACTCAAGTTGCCTATGGATCCAAGATCGAAATCATCAGATTCGAGGAAACCCTATATGGATCTTCAAGACTCAAGGCAGGTGAACCTGTTGGAGCTACTGTCTAGTTTAATTATCTCTGTGCTTCTTTTTCTCTTCTGTAAAAAAAATGCCCTCCATTAACAAATTTTATCAATAGTGCACTACCCACTAAGGTTTCCACTTCTGCAACTTTACTTCACGGACTATTGAAGGAAAGTAGCCCTGTTTCAGCAAGCAACAACTTCACCAACAAATCCTCCTTGCTTAAACAGCAATACCAAGCACACTTGTGTTTGTGTAGTTCTTGTGTCAACTACAAACCAAATTCCAGAATAGTAGTATTATGAATCAGGGAAGAACTGTGACCTAAATTGAATTTAACTAGTGTAATATCTTCCAAAAAAACTAATAAAGAGTTGCACTGTTATTGAGGTTTATAGAACAGCTTGCAAACATTAGAAACAAAAACCAATATTTCATGGAAGGACTCCCTTGTAAATTGGTAACAAGTTTTATATGATATACTGCCAAATTGCAACTAAGACCATCATGATCAGCTACATCATACATGAATCTGAGTTTATAGTGGGAATGAATAGATCAAGATGAATGCAAGCAGTAAAGATTGAAAAAAGTAAAGCTTCTTGTTGATCCAAGAAAGAAAAGGAATCTTACCGGGTAAAATGTACGAAAATGATGCATCTGGACCACCTCTGCAGATTGATCATGAGCACAGCTGCACAAACAGTTTGTGTCCAACAGTAGCAGCTGACAAGCTGCGATCAACGTTCTGCAGAAGTAGGGAAGATAGGTATAAAAGCCACAGCCAAAACCTCAAACCAGAATAAGCCATTTTGTTTAGCTAAAGCAACCCTGTAAAAGAAATATGGACTCCTGAGAGTCTGAAACAATGCCGAATATAACTTTGCAAACCTACAACAGAAATGGAGGTATTCTCATTGGAGTACAATAATGGCATTTTGAAACAACAAATTGCTATCCTACCCAATCAGTAGGAATTGATATCCTGAAGACTAGTATAACATTTTCTGACAGAGCAATGCAAACTTTATGAGATCACTGTAGAAGTGGGAACAGCATCTAACACCATTCTCTGGTAAATTTATGCAGGATGAAGGAAAAGATAAAAGCAAAAGTAGTAAATTTATGCAGGATGAAGGAAAAGACAAAAGCAAAACTATCTCCTGCAATTTTCTCACAGAGGACACTGGACAATAAAATTCATTCAACATTTTTTTTCCATGTCCATTATCCTTGGTGGCAACAAAAGAAACTGTGTTTGAAGCCTGACTCGGACCCAACATCTCCAGTCAACAGCCTATTCATATATATAATAGGGTCTCACAATTCATACACTTGAATTTGCTACTTCTCATAAATTTGATAGAGAAAACTTCTGCTAAGGTTTCAAAAAGAATCAAACAAATCCCAGTGCATTCAACGTTTGTAAACTGCTCAAAGATCACAGTCAAACTCTGCAGTGAAGGCTACCGTGGCCTATATATCAGCTTGCTTCAGAGGTGACACCACCACCTCCTGGAGGTCTAGGAATTGCTGCCAATATTGATGAAAGGTGTAAAAGTCCAGTACTATGTGCCCTTTCACATTTCTTTACACCATGTCTTTGGATTCCTCCTTTGGCTTCTCGTCAAGACTCAAGAGTGGGGTATTGATATGGTTTTGTCTGTCCAGCAGCAAGCATTGAATGTAGCAAATCAAGTTGAGCTAAATCAGGGTCCTCTATCTGATATATGATCTCAATTTCTAGAACCATAACAAAAGTTTGTATGGCAGAGAATGATACATGCCTTCCATGCATATATACAGTCCACAAAGACACTAAGCTGATTGCTTCAAAACAAGATGAACCAGCTATGTCAAGATTTGCGGCTTGACACAGAAGACAGAGATGACAACTTGTAGAAAAATGGTACTCGAGGACAAATGAAGAAAGTACTTCAGTTTAGACCAGACACCATCCAAGAGCAATAAAATATTGTCATTTCCATTTATTTGCTTCAATATATTCCACGGTTATGGACGCTACAACAGTTTACTTTGCAGATAAAAATCACAAGGATATATCTTTCATATGATCCGCATTGAGGATTGACCTGCCAAAGTATGAAATCAAATGGAACCCTAGTAGGAACAAGATATCACTCAGGTTGTAGCATTGATCATGCCTGTCAATACCTACATAAAAATTGTCTGATCCAGTGGCCTCTTACACTTGAGAAAACAGCAGAGATTTACAAGGGTAAAATCAACTCAATTCATATAACTAATAAGATATAGGTACCAATCTTCGTCCAGAAAAGGATAACTACTTTGTAAGGGAAGTAAACATCGATGGCAGATTAAGCTACCTGTGAATTGTTACAACAGTTTCAAGCTAAAGCAGCTTCAGAATCTGTAAATATAATTGAAACAATATTACCAAAATTTCATGGATATCTACTACTCAACTAGATGATGCACCTTCAAACTGCAAGAATTGTGAACCTAGACTCCTGGACCTACTCGGCTTATGCAACTAAAGAAGCAAAATTGGAGTAAGAATCTCGGGAAGCATTCTGCAAAATGAATCCGAAGTGCTTGAAAGAGTATGCCGCTTAATCAGTGGATATGAATACAATCCAAGACATACCACCAACTCTAGATGTTGTTCCTCAAAGGAACAGTGTCTCTCCAAAAATTGCAATTTTTGAAAAAATAACAGGAAATATCAGTATGTGACTATGAAGAATGGAACCAAAGATCAACGATACAAATTTAATCCATTTCCATTTAAAAAAAGAACAGCATAACAATTTAGGCGTTTATCCCACTCAGAAGATAGTGGAGAACCTGACACAGCGGAATTAGAGTTCAATACAAGTGCAACATGCTTCTTGCATAGAACTGGGAACCAGTACTCTTGCTCTTTCCGGTTCCTCCATTCCTGCGGCTACCTCGCATGGGTGTCAAGTAAAACCTCAGCATTCCAGGATCACCATGGCTTGGAGAATACCGAGCACTTTTGTTCCTCTCCAACACAAATTCATCCCTTTTCTTCCTCCCATTACCATTGGTCTCCACACCGCTCCTCCTCGTGCCCCCAAGCCCATTACTGCTACTAAAAGAATGCCTTGCACTCACATTGCTGTTGCACCCCAAGATCTTCCCGTTGGAACCCTGTGTCCGTAGCTCTGACCACGACTCAGATAATGACCTCTCAACCACATTAGCCCCTCCTTTGCTGCTGCTTCGCCAATGTATAAAACCCCAAATGTTCCACTTCTTTCCCCAACTCCTGGTCTTCTTTGTCTGGGCCTCCTTAGAATGATCTCTGTAAACCGAATCAAAGCTTTCTGAGCAATCATCCCTCAAAGAGCTTGAGCTGAAGTCTCTGATGTCCCGCTCGAGCTTAACTCCATTGTGACCTTGGCAGAATTCTGAAGCACCAGTTGGTGAAACCTTAGCATTAGAAACAAGCTTCGGATCATTCAACTCAACTGATAACTTTCTGACAGAGTTCGATCTGTCTAAGCTCCGCCTTCGCCGCTGTGAGGAGGAATCCAAGTAGTAATCTCGGGTTTGCATAGACCCACCTGGCATCATTGCATCCTCTTCAACAGGGATCTGCCCGTCCGCCCGATGGACGGCAGGTGCAGGTGGCCGGTCCTCAATGACAGAGAGCATTGAAGAAGGGCCCCCGCGGTGCAATGCTGGCCTCCCTCCGAAGAGATATCCATCCCACGATGCCCTTGGCTCATCCCAAGTACAATCCAAAGAGATGCGGCCAATGTCAAGCGAGAATCTGGGATCAGTGTCGCAGGACCTGCGGCCAAACGCGATTTCTGACTGAGTCTCCTGGAATCTCCGGGAGCTCGACGCCTTCCCGGCCGGAATCCCACCTGGCTCAGCCTTGCTGCTGCCGCTTTGCTTCTTAAGCTTCTGTTTCCTCCGCCACTTCTGAAGCTTCTTGCTGAAGACGGAGGCGGCGGTCCAGAAGCTGCCCGCGATCTCTTTGAGATCCTTGGAAGGAGGCTTCTTCGCATGCGAGTCGAGATCTATGTGGTCCTTCATCGGCTTCAGCTCCGCTTGCTCTTCTTCAACTTCTTCTCGCCCGATCTCCCCCGTGGATTTCACCACAAGCTCGGGATCCCCCGGCCTTATCACAGCTTCTTCTTCATCATCATCTTCAAGCACAGGAGGATGATGATGCCCCAAGTTCTGGCTCTCGATCCCGACCTCGCCAGCGTCGCCGGCGTTCTTCAACTGGTCGTCTTGGTTGAACAAAGACCAGAGAGTGCTGCGTCCGCGGACGTCGCACGATTTGCGCTGCGGCTCGAATGAGGCAGAGAGGCCGTCGCCGCGGCCGCAGGAAAACGACTTGCAGCGCCGGAGCGGCGGCTTGAAGAAGAGGGACCTGAAGGAAGAAGACGACGAGGAGGCAGAGTTACGGCGGGCGGTGGAGGGTTGCGGCTCGAGTCCAGCGAGCCGCTCCCGGAGACATGAGGCGCAAAAGCCGGTGACAAGCTCGCCCGGATGACGATCGCACGTCGCAGGCACGCGCTGCTGCTGCTGCTGGGGAAGAAGATGGTGGTAATGGTGGAATGGCGGAAGGAAATGCGCTGCGGCGGAGTCGATTTGAAGAGTAGTCATGAGAGCTTCTTCTTCCTCTGGGCGCCCGTCGCCTCCTCCCTTCGTCTTCTACTTCTTCTCATGGCTTTTGTGCTTTCATTCACTCCTGCAGCTGCTTCTGTTTGGATTTGGAAAGGGAGATGGTGGGAGAGAGAAGAAGTAG
Organism: Trichopus zeylanicus subsp. travancoricus; assembly: GCA_005019695.1. Classification (NCBI taxonomy): domain Eukaryota; kingdom Viridiplantae; phylum Streptophyta; class Magnoliopsida; order Dioscoreales; family Dioscoreaceae; genus Trichopus; species Trichopus zeylanicus. Next base: position 47,703 of record RXID01014921.1, read on the forward strand.
AGACGCTGGAGGATTTTTGGGAAGACGAGATGAGATTTATGGGTGCAAAGTCGGAAAAAGAAAATGATCGACGAGGGAAATATAAAGAAATTAATTGATTAATTAATAACAGATTAAAGAGGAGAAAAGTTCAAAAAGCAAAAGAGGTCACGCTGCCGCTGTTGGTCCTTTGCGTTCGCCCCCTCCGGGCCATGACCTGACCTGCTTTCTTACTTTTTTTTTTTTTTTTTTTTTTTCTCTCTTTTTTCAGATAAAATTTCTGGCCACGTGTTTCCCTGACCAGCGAGTAATCATGCTAAATCCGAATTCGATCACTACTTATCAGGCATCTAATTAAAATTATACATTCGATCCGTTTGATTGTCGAAAAAAAAGAATAAATTGGATCAAAATAAATCGACTGAACTAATTAGTTATCAAAATTTTGATATTTAAAAAGTCGAGAGCAAATTTTTGTTAAGGTTTACAATTTCATAAAACTTATTTATATATTCTGGTTTGATTTGATTTGACTAATTTATAAAAAAAATTTAAAATCAAAATTATAATTAAAAATTTATTTTTTTTATTCTCAAAATTCGGTTTGTCCTCGGCAATTACTATTTATTAGGTAAAGGAGTTTTCCACAAAAGCTTTGAGCATGTGTTTTTAGGCGCTACTGAGGAGACATATTCTCGTAAAATCTCTCCCTACAAATAAATATGAGTTGTGTATATAAACTATTTTAAATATTTATAACTTTTAATAATATTATATTATATGATAAATAATATTTTTAATATGTGATTAATATTATATTATTTTCACATCAAAATAAAAACTTTGATTATGAAAACTTATAAAACTAAATTATAGTTAATTGTTTTTGTTATAAAATTATATAAGAATCATAAAAAGATTGTGTTAATGTATTAAGTGCATCTATATTTTAGATACTGTAGTGAAAAAAATATTAGTCATTTATACATACATATATATATATATGTATGTAAGATACTAATTTCAATTATGTGATTTAACATAATCTCATGTTATGTGCATGATCTACTCATTAAGATTAAGTCTAACATTTCGTATTTTGACCTAATTTCAAGTATTATGTACGTGACTCATGTTATTAAATTAAATGTGTGATCTTAATTGATATTAAATATATATTTCATTTCAATTTAAAAAATGAATTATTTTGGAAATTTTGAATGTGATAAAATAATTCCAATACTTGGTATAATATATTATATTTTGATTATATCGTATTTTATAATTACATAATTTTAAAATATGTAGGTAATTTAATTTTAAAATCTAAATTATATATATATTAACACGAATGACTCATTTGATTGAATATTAGAATTAGTCTACATTAAGAAACCTAATTATGTGTGTTTTATGAAAAATCAGTATATCAAAATTATATTGGTGTATGTTATAGATAAATACTATATAGTAGATTATCGACTATATACTATACTATATATATACTATATATCTATATAAAACAATATAATTGTTGATATTCATACGTATATATACTTCGAATATAAAAAATTTTTTAAAAAATTTATATTATAGTTATACTACATATTACTTTGTATTTAAAATTAAATTTTTCTATAAGATTTTAATATAAATAATATAATTTAAAAATAGATATACTAATTTTAAAATTAATTTAGAACCGAAATCAAAAAATTAATTCTTAATTCAAGCTAATACAATTTCGATTTTAAACTTTTTTAAGAACTAAAATTTGATTTTAATTTTAAAATATATAAAACCGATATAATCAACCAATTTGGCTCTTCTCTAATTTTGCAGAACAACCATGGTCCTCTTCTCCAGCTCCTATCTGCATTTGAAGTCCTCTGTTCCTGCAACGGAGAAGTATTTACTGTTCAAAAATGGCATTTACTGGACTCCTGTTTTGCTTCTATCACTCTTTTATGTATGACTGCACATGGGAACAAATTCTGCGATGAGTCGGTACCTTTCCATGAAACTATTTCTCATCTCCACTAGCCAGTTGCAGCATGAGCTGCTGCTAATTACTGTTCCTTTCTTTTCATTATAGACAGAGGCAGAGCGGTTCTTCATGGACATCACGTGAATCAGCATGAGCTGCTCTCTCTCTCTCTCTCTCTCTCTCTCTCTCTCTCTCTCTCTGCTCATTACACAGCTGCATGCTGCATTCGCTTCAGGGATGGAATTGTGCTCGTGCGGTGGTGTATTGTCCTTCACCACTAAAATTGTCCCTTTCCTCTCGTGAGGAAACCACCGCTCGTCCTTTTCAATGCTTGAATCGGCTAATCATGCACATCAACATTTTTCTTTCTTTATGCGTCCTAATTGGTCCTGTGAATGCTATTAAACATGGGACCACTGAAGAAGATTTACTGGCTTCCAGGCAACAGGATCCCTCTGGCTCCTGCTGGGATTTGTCCCCATATCTTATTCTCCTGTGAAGATTCTGCCCGCCGGATTATTAACTTGTCTTTGAGCCTTTTCCAGACGCGTTTGAGCTTTCGCTTTCTCTTTCTCTTTCTCTTTCTCTTTAGTCTTTTTCTTTTATTATCTCCTCTGTCTCTTTCTTTATGATCTCAGTTTATTTTATTCTGATGTTTTGATTCCAGGGAGTTAGTGATGGTTCTTAATTTACATAAAAAACAAAAAGGTAATTAAGTTAAGGCATAGATTAATCTTGCTTAATCACTTTTAAGATCGGTCGATAACAGTCCAGGCCCCAATTCTCTGGTCCCCTAGAGGCTATATCCAACAAGGACATATCATTTATGATACCTGAACCGAGTTCAGATATCTTTCTGTCCCACATTCACATACAATTTTTGGTCACACATAATGTTTCCTTTATTGGCAAAAAAAATACAGTGCCCGTGTGCATAGGCTCAAGCTATAGTTTCAAACTCATTGCTTCTCTTCTTTGTGGAATAATGTTTCACGAATTTGATGCTTAGCGTTTGAGCTTCACTTGAATTATGAGCATTTAACCGCGTAGAAGCATTGACTGAGCAGAGCATCTCAGCAGGGCTTTTTTCCATGAAAATTTGGCATAATGAAGGGAAAAGACTGAGATTTACATGTGGGTAGGACACAGCTTACATGCATAAAGAGGTGGGAAAAAGGGAGCAAAACTCATGATTGCAACACCATGTCCGGCTTTTATGCCCCTTGATCCTGCTGAAGAAGATGACCCTACCTTCACTGTAAGAAATTTTCCCACCAACTCACAAAAAAGCATCAATTTGCCCTAAACTTGTCGGATTTCTGTCTTGAATTCCAGTGTGCAATTGATTTGAAATCCGGTTTAACAAATTTGCAGAAAATCAAGTCGAACCACGCAAATTTGTCTATATTGCTTTTGTTTTCTCTGTTGATCTCTCTGCGTGTATCCGCTTCCTCCCAACTCAGTCTAGGATCTGCGGTTCAGAAAAGCTTCACATATAATAAACAGAGATGCCAAAAAAGTGAATCCCAAAGAAAGCATTGGGTTTGGCTGGTTGCAAGAGGGGGACAGGGCGTGGGGATTTACAATATATTCCGGGGAGATCTTTGGCCGGGCAATGCGAGACTGTGAGTGCATTGGAGTTCACGAAGGAGGGCCCGGATTGCATGGAAATCATCACAGTTTTGGTTCCAAAGACATTGATGCGGAAAAAAAGCAGGAAATGCTTTGTTTTTTGTTTATTAGGAAAGCAGGAAATCTTCACCGTCGCATTGTTTCAACGTTGAGAGATCTGGATTTGATCTCTGTGTTTGCATCTTTTCATCATCATCGTCGTCATAATCTTCTGCAGAAGAAGCTGTATATCACATCGTAATCTTTTATATGGGCCTGGACTTCGGTTTGAGTTTTGATTTCTGTACAATTCAGAGGTGAGCAAATGAAACGAAACAAAGAATCGAAGAGAACTTTCACAAAAAATAAATAAATAAAAGGGATAATAACGTAGAATCCCGTAATTAGCCTTAATTATGTACAATCCCTAATTTCAGAAATTATTCCTCCCTTTATTTTCGAAAATATTTACCCACACCCTGATTGTTATTTAATCAAATTTTTTAAAAAAAAATTTCGATTTTACCCTCAGTTATTTTTACAAATACACCCCTAAAAACTTATTTTTTATATTTTACTCCTCGAAATTCAGTTTTTTTTACAAATAACACTCCGAAATAACTCTGATTTACAGAAAAGTCCTTGAAATTCGGATTTTTGCAAATAACACCTTGGCGCGCCGGCGGGAGCGGAGGAGGAGGCCGGCGGCGGGAGCGGAGACGAAGGTTGGGGTGCCGGCACGCCGGCACGTGGGCGCGGACGGTCCAGGCCGACGCCGTTCCGCCCCTGCGTGCCGGGGATGGAGGCCGAGGCTGGCGCGCCGGCGCCTCGGCCTCCGTCCCGCGTGCGGAGGCCGTCCGCGTCCGCTTTGCCGGCAGGCCGTCCGACGCGCCTTCCGGCCTCGGCCTCCCGTTCCCGGCGCGCGGGCGCGGACATCCGGCCGGCGCGCCGGTGTATTTGTAAATTAGTTTTAAAATTTCAGAAAATTTAGATTTATTTTATAAAAAAAAATTAAAAAGGGTTTTTTTTAATATATAAATATTAAATTTGTATTTATAATTTAAAAATCATTAATGTCTTTGTTGTAAAATTTTACTTACAAATATGATACAAAATCTAACTTATTTATAAATAAAAATATTGAAGGGGTCTATTGTTAAATGTAGCCCATGAAATTGTATTTTAAATTTTAAAGTTTTGGAACCTTTTTGATGAATTATTTGTTAAAATTTACTTATAAAATAAATAAAATTTGGTCTTATTTATAAAGAAAAATATTAAATGTGGTCTATTTTTAAATGTAAAAATAGTAAACTTGTAATTTGAAATTTGAAATTTTAAATTTTAAATGCAAACAACTTTGGGTGTCTGTGCCAAATGCTTTGCAAGTACTTCCTCCATGTTCAAGGAGACAACCTGGTAGGCCTAAGAAGAAAAGGATTAAGAATCCAATCGAAACATCAAGTAGAGCAATATATATTTGCAGTAGATGTGATCAGCTGGGACACAACAAGAGAGCGTGTAAAAAGCCTCTTGGACTACAACAACAAATTGATGTTTCTGGATCTAGCAGTAATCAACAGTCAGTGGGAAATCAATATGTTAGAGAACGTGGCAGGGGAAGAGGAAGAGGAAGGTCTACCGTAATGACTTCAAATTTTAGTATGCATTTATCATGTGAGTTTTTCTTTTAAAAAATTGACAATTTTTTTTTATTTTATGTGATTTTGAAACAATACATTAATAAATGTCACTGTATTTTTTTGCAGGAAGTTCGTCAGATCTCTATGATCAATTTTGATTGGGTAAACAGTCTTCTCGAAAATGATGATGATGTCATGTTGCTTGGTTATCATAACTATGGGTGCATTCTGTTTGCAGGTGCATATTTCTGCTAGATAGACTGGGGAGAGTTAGATGACAAGGTTTTGGATTAGCGACTTAGGAGGAACTGTCATATCTTTTATCATCCACCTCTCTTTTCTTTTGTTGAATGAGAAATGAGAAGTGTTATTTTAGACACTTGTTTCATTAATGTTCTTCAAATTTTGATTTATAAGGAATAATGGAATGTTTCCTTTTTTGGTTCAATAATGGAAGGTTTGCTTTTGTTGGACAATAGCAGAACTTGTTATATTGCTTTTTATGTCTTGAACTTTCTACTACTATTGCTATCTGATTACTAATTAGGCTATATTGTTTTAGCAAGCTGTAAGCTTCTATTATTGTTATGACAGACTATATGTTATAAAATCTCAAAAATGATTGTCATTCACTGGAAATGGCTTTCTTTATCATCTCCAGTTTTACATAAATAGGGTTTATCCTTTTGGTGGGAGATCTGGATCTAGTGTGATTTCTCTCCGTACTCTTTTTTTAGTTGTTTCAAAACTTAAAATTTAAAATTACAAGTTTCATATTGTGCATTTAAAAATAGATCCCTTGATTATATTTTTAATAAATAAGTCAATATTTTAATCATATTTAATATTAAATTTCACAAAAAAAAGACAGTGACGGTTTTAAAATTTAAAATTTCAAATTACAAGTTTACTATTTTTACATTTAAAAATAGACCACCTTTAATATTTTTCTTTATAAATAAGTCCAAATTTTATTTATTTTATAAGTAAATTTTACAAATAATTCATCGAAAGATTTCAAAACTTAAACTTTAAAATTACAACTTTCATGTTGTATATTTACAAATAGACCCCTTTAATATTTTTATTTATAAATAAGTCTATATTTTTTATCATATTTTAAATAAAATTTTACAAAAAAAATATTAATGATTTTTATAACGATCTCTTTTGTTTCATTAAAATTCTAGTTTCTTTTGAAGTATGTTGAGTTAATTTCATTCCTTTTTTGCCAATTTGCACGAAATAACATTGAATGTGCCGCAAGATACCGTATATCAGATTTTATACCGATTTGGAACCGGTTAGAAGCTAAAACGGAAAACCGCGTCGACCGAATTTAAGTTCGGTTCGGTTCGGTTCGGATCGATTCAGGGTCAAGGTCAGGTTCAGGTTTCAGTTTTGGTTTTGTGGTACAATGAATTCCGTACCGGTTAACCTTGTTTAGAAATTTCGGTCCTTCGATTTCGGCAACGCGTCTCCTCGATTTCAATGTGCTTCTCTGCCTCGCCCACCTCCTCCGCTTCCTCTTCTCCTCCGCCTCTTTGAGAAGCTCTCTACTCTTCTGGAGCAAGACGGCGCTCGCTCCCACAACGCCCTTCTCGGCGCCTTCGTCCGCGCTCGTCGCTGGGATCAGGTCGTGTCCTTCGCCTGCTTCCACACTACGGCTCGTCTCCCTCGAACTGCAGACCTACAACGCCCTCATCCGGGCTCTCTGCAACCGGCATCGTGTTTCCCGCGACTTCGAACTTTTGGAAGCAGTATGGAAACTTGGCCTTGAACCGAATCAGGTCACTTATACTGTGATCTTTAAGCTTGTTGTCAAAGCAGGGGATTTGGACAGTGCCCTTTACCTGTTCGACAAAATGTGAGAGAGAATTGTGACGCCGGACGTTATTTGCTATGATCGGTTCTTGAACAAAGGGTAGTTTGCAAGGGGAATGGATATTACGTCCCACCAGCACGATATTATTTTGGACATTGACAGTCAATTTTTAATACTTTATGCATATGAAAATAAAGATAATTACTGTTAATCACAAATTCTACAGTCTGCTCATTGTGAGAGATTGAGTTAGCTCAGCGAAAGAGAGGAAAATTGTAAGACTAGTGGGCAAATAATATAATTTAATGTGGAGAATGCCCAGAGACAGAGACAATATTGTATTAAGTTGAGCATACAAACTACTTGCTAATGGGAAGCAACCTTGCGGCGTGCCCTTGAGGATGTTCATCACACAGTTCATGTTCTATTTTCTGTAGAGAAAGGTGGATTAAAGCCAGTTCTCGTGTGTTTATAAAAGAGTTTGTGTTTCCTTTTAAAGACTCATTTTAAAGATGAAACATCCTCCACTTCTTCTGATGTTTATTTTCGAAGGGTACAGCGTTGGTTTCTCGTATGCCCGATTACCACTCGGCCCATGTTTCTTTGCAAAAAGACCATGTACTCATCTGGGTATCATTGAATGCTCAGAAGATAGACCTACTGATAATTGCAGAAGGCGCTCTCTGTTTTTTAGGGCGTGTTTGTTTCGATTTCCGAAATCGGAAATCGGGAGAATGGAGGAAATTGAGAGTCCAATTCCCTTTATTCCCGTATTTGTTTCGATTCTCAGAACCTAGAATCGAGGGAATCGGTTATTTCCTAATTCCCCCGATTCCGATTTTTTAATTCCCGGCCAAAACGAAGGGAAAACATCAATTCCCGTGTTTTCCCCTCGTTTTTCACTGTAGTACCCTGAATTTTCTCTTATTTCCCACAAATTCCTCCCCATTCCCGATTTCGTCCAGCTCGTCTTCTTCTCCACCGATCTCGTCCAGCTCCCCATTCCCGATCTCGTCTAGCTCGTCTTCTTCTCCACAGAGCTCGTCCAGTTCATCCAGCTCCCCATTCCCGATCTTGATTGCCCTGACTGCTGCTCCGACCGTTGCCCCGACCGCGCCCTGACCGCTGCTCCGATCGTTGCCCCGACCGCGCCCCGACCGCTGCCCCTGCTCTTCACTATCATCATCAAGCTTGGTTTGGAGTTACTGAGCTTTAAACCTTTGCTCTTCTCTTTCTTTATCAAGCTCTGCATGAGTTTTGGTTGATTCTATTAACTTCCATGCTGTAGTATTCTGTTGGTTAATGTGTGATTAATAGCAGAAGAAGAGTGCTTTAGTTGCAAAAATCACGGGCAAGTTCTCTACAAACAAGAACAAGGTCACTGTTGGATCCGTGTTTGCATCGGATGACCTGACCACAGCAAAGACAAGCGCAGACAACTCCGAAAAGCTGGGGGCCCTTCTTCAGCATGAGCCGAAGCTAAAATTTGTCTTAACATTCTTTGGTGAGTTTCGGCTTGGCACTTGCTCTCAAGCCTTGATGGCTCTTCAGTTTTGCCAATCGAATTTGAAACTAGGCACGATAAGAAGCCTCCCACAGGTTGCCAATAGAATTTGAAATAATTTAGTAAGCCTTTTCTGAAACTTGCATGTATGCATTTATATGATGACGAGATTGATGACATGACATTTGTTAATAGTATGAATGATGAGGATAGAATTGAGTGACTTCAGGAGTTTATGGATGATATAAGTATGTAGTTATATATTTTGTAATAATCTGTTAAGTTAAACTATGTATTTAACCATCTTTTGAGCGGACTTTTGTATTAACCTGCTAAGATATCTTTTCTAATATATTAAGTTGTCTCTGTAGTAGATACAAATCATCGTAATATTTATTATGATATTTGTACATATAGTGAAACTGAAGTCCCTTCATTTTTGGGTCTTTTTGTAAAATCTTATTAATTTTTAAAATTATTTCAATAATTTTAAAATTAAAATTATTTTATTACTCAAATTACTTAAATATTACTTATTTTCAAAAAAATAAGTATATATTTTTTATGTTTATTAAAAATTATTTTAGAAGATAATAACAAAATTATATTAAATAAATCTGTAATTGATTATAATAAGTTATTTACATAGTCTTTTTTTTAGTTTTTTAAAATATTTATTATTTTTAATTGTTTTAATATATTTTTCAATTCTCTACAGTAAAAACTCATACAAACATAAGAATTCAACAACTTATGAAATTGATCAATTTCATTTGTCAATCAAACAACGGAAAGTAATTGACAATTTGCCAATTCCCTGTTTGTTGAGGCACCCTTATTGTAGGTACATCTACTGTCAATAAACGAAATACTTGCTTTATCATAAGAAGTCCAATTATGTCTAAACTTGCATTTGGGTCTCAAATGCTTTCGACTTGCTACCAAACTGATTGCATTCTTTTGACTTGCATTTACATGTCAATTATTTGGGTTGAAATTTGTTTTGAAGCAAAATGGATCTGATCAGACGAGGTCATTGGATAGCAGGTCGCTTGCTGATTGCTGGTTACTTGCAGCCACGATGACAGCGCTTTAAAATTAATATGTTATCATGGACCTAGACAAAGAATGGTGAAGTAGGAAAACTCTGAGACTCGGAAGAAACTAATGATACTCCTAATGCAGATCAAGTTCCAGCCAATGAGAGAACAGCGAGACGTGGAAACACAAAAAAGTAGGTGCAACAAGTTTATCAAACAGATATTGTGAAACATTATGTAGAGATTGACGTGTAGCCAGCCAACCCATGGTTAGCCTACAAACACCTTGTTTATCAAGGCTCCTTCACCTAACATGAAAACTCACACTGCAGCGAGAATGGCTATGCCTATATAATGTTGCGTTGGCCTGTCGATCCATGCATAGCAAGCTAGGCAGCCTAACATCTTATTGAGAAGAGGGAGCCCTTGAGAGGGAAGAAGAAGAGAGTCGGAGCCAGAGCAGAGGCAGGAGGTGATCAGTATTGTGAAGTCTTGGTTAGTGCAGTGGTACTGGTGGCCCGCCTGATGCCCCTGCTTGTTGACGCGAGTGTCCGGCACTATAGGTTCGACGTAAGTGCATTTTGGCACCCGATTGGAGCATAGCATTGCTGCTTTGGTTCTGTTATGTGTTCTATATTGTTTAAACGTGGTGGTTGATGGCACTGTTCCATTGGAATCTAATAGTAGATGAGAACACAGCACATGGTTGGTGCAGGTGGTGATGAAGAACACGACCAGGCTCTGCTCGAGCAAGCCCATCGTCACAGTGAATGGCAAGTTCCCAGGACCGACATTGTCTGCACGAGAGGGTGACAATGTGCTCCTCAGGGTGGTCAACCATGTCAAATATACGTAACCATTCACCGGTGAGTTTTCTTCGATGCAATGAGATCAGCGTTCATCTTCCCATTTACTTGGGCTTTTTTCTCCCTTTTACTTGTTGGTTAGGCGTATTAATGTTTTTTGAAATTTAGTTAGGTATGGCATCAAGCAGCTCAGCACAGGCTGGGCTGATGATCCGGCCTACATAACCCAATGCCCAATCCAACCGGGCTAGAATTACGCTAACAATTTCACCATCAATGGGCAGAGGGGCACGCTTCTGTAGCATGCCCACATCCTCTGGCTCTGGGCCGACCTCCACGGGCGCCATCGTCATCCGACCCCCTCTTCATGTTGCATACTCCTTCCCTGCTTCCATGAAAATTATCATGGAAACAAAAATTGGAAATAAGAAAATTATTTTAAAAACTTATTTAGCCTCATAACTCAAAAAAATCAAATCGCAGATTCGATTAAGAAATCTTGATTTTTACTTATATGACTCTTGAAAAAATAAAATTTCATATTTAACCTTAGAGGGCTTAATTTTCGTATATAAACATCTTTAAAAAAAGAAAAGTGCCTAGAAAAAAGATTTTAACATACATGCCTCTTACAAACTGAATTTAAAGACTTAATTTCAAAATCTTAATTATCGCATATATAATCCTTTAAAGAATGAAATTCATATTTAAAAGAGAAGTTTTATGATCTTTTTGTAGTTTCAGGGATTTTTTATATTTTTAAAAAGTTTAAGGGGCTTTTTGAGATTTCAATTATTTTATGGAGTTTCAGAGATTTTACTGTGATATTTTGTACTTTGACCAATTTTCGATAATTTTTGCAATAGTAATGAATTTTGTATTTTTTTTTTTTACTTTCATAGGATTTTTTAAGTTTTTGAACTTTCAAGGGATGTTTTTTAATAGTTATTTTTATATTTTTGGGAAATTTTATCATTTTCTATACTTTCAAAAATTTTCTGTGATTTTTTGCCTCCTTAAAAAATTTTAATTTACATGTGGATACCACTTAACAAAAATTCAAAATTGCATCAAAAACTTGCATAAAAAAATGAAAATACATATTTAATCTCGTAACGTAAAAAATTTGAAAGAAGGAAATTATTTTAAAAACTTATTTAACCTCGTAACCTAAAAATATCAAATCGCAGATTCGATTAAGAAACCTTGATTTTCACTTAAATGGCTCTTGAAAAAAATAAAATTTCATATTTAACCATAAGGGGCTTAAGTTTCGCATATAAACCTCTGTGAAGAGAAAAATTGTCTAGAAAAAAGTTTTTAGCTTATATACGTTTTAAAAACTAAAATTGAAGACTCAATTTTAAAATCTTATTTATCGCATGTATACTCCTTTAGAGAAAGAAATGCACATTGAAAAGTGAACTTTTATAATCTTTTTGTAGTTTTAGGGATTTTTTATACTTTCATGAGGTTTAAGGATTTTTTGAGATTTCAATGATTTTATGGAGTTTCAGAGGTTATTTTGTTATATTTTATACTTTTATAGATTTTGTATAATTTTTGCAAATTTAATGATTTTTGTATTTTTTTATGTTACTTTCATGGGTTTTTTAAATTTTTTGAACTTTCAAGGGAGGTTTTTTTTTATACTTTTTTATATTTTTTAGGGAATATTATGATTTTCTATTCTCTCAAAAATTTTCTGTGATTTTTTGCCGCGTTCAAAAATTTTAATTTACTTGTCTATACCGCCTAAAAAAAAATTCAAAGTTGCTTGGAAAACTTGCTTAAAAAATGAAAATACATATTTAACCTCATAATGTAAAAAATTTGAAAGAAGAAAATTATTTAAAAAACTTATTTAGCCTCATAACCTAAAAAAATCAAATGACAGATTCGATTAAGAAACCCTGATTTTTCCTTATATGACTCTTGAAAAAATAAAATTTCATATTTAACCTTAAAGAGCTTAATTTTCGCATATAAACCTCTTTGAAAGAAGAAAGTTGCCTAGAAAAAAGTTTTTAGCTTATAGACATCTTAAAAACTGAAATTGAAGACTTAATTTCAAAATCTTAATTATCACATATATACCCCTTTAGAGAATGAAATTAATATTTAAAAGAGATTTTTTATGATCTTTTTGCAGTTTCAGGGATTTTTTATACTTTCATGAAGTTTAAGGAGATTTTTGATATTTCAATTATTTTATGGAGTTTCAGAGGTTTTATTGTGATATTTTGTACTTTTACCGATTTTCGATAATTTTGGAAATGTAATGATTTTTGTATTATTTTTTACTTTCATGATTTTTTTTAAGTTTTTGACCTTTCAAGGGAGGTTTTTTTAATAATTTTTTATATTTTTAGGGAATTTTATGATTTTCTATACATTCAAAAATTTTCTGTGATTTTGCGCCTCGTTCAAAAATTCTAATTTACATGCATATACCACTTAACAAAAATTCAAAATTGATTGGAAAACTTATTTAAAAAATAAAAATACATATTTAATCTCATAATGTGGAAAATTTGAAAGAAGGAAATTATTCTAAAAACTTATTTAATCTCACAACCTAAAAATCAAATCGCCGATTCGATAAAAAAACCGTGATTTTCACTTATATGTCTCTTGAAAAAAATAGAATTTTATATTTAACCTTAAAGGGCTTAATTTTCGTATATAAACCTCTTTGAAAGAAGAAAATTGCCAACAAAAAAGTTTTTAGCTTATATACGTTATAAAAACTAAAATTGAAGACTCAATTTCAAAATCTTAATTATCGCATATATACCCCTTTAGAGAATGAAATTAATATTTAAAAGAGATTTTTTATGATCTTTTTGCAGTTTCAGAGATTTTTTATACTTTCATGAAGTTTAAGAGAGTTTTTTGAGATTTCAATTATTTTATGGAGTTTCAGAGGTTTTATTATGATATTTTGTACTTTTACCGATTTTCAATAATTTTTGCAAATGTAATAAATTTTGTATTATTTTTTACTTTCATGGGTTTTTTTAAGTTTTTGAACTTTCAAGGGAGGTTTTTTAATAAATTTTTTTTATATTTTTAGGAAATTTTATGATTTTCTTTACTTTCAGAATTTTTCTGTGATTTTGCGCCTCGTTCAAAAATTTTAATTTACATGCGTATACCACTTAACAAAAATTCAAAGTTGCTTGGAAAACTTGCTTAAAAAATGAAAAATACATATTGAATCTCGTAATATAAAAAATTCAAAAGAAGGAAATTATTCTAAAAACTTATTTAACCTCATAACCTAAAAAGATCAAATCGCAGATTCGATTAAGAAACCTTGATTTTCATTTATATGTCTCTTGAAAAAAATAGAATTTCATATTTAATTTTAAAGGGGTTAATTTTTGCACATAAACCTCTTTGAAAGAAGAAAATTGCTTAGAAAAAAGTTTTTAGCTTACATATCTCTTAAAAACGGAAATTGAAGACTCAATTTTAAAATCTTAATTATCGCATATATACCCCTTTAGAGAATGAGATGCATATTTACAAGAGAATTTTTATGATTTTTTTTGTAGTTTTAGGGATTTTTTATATTTTCGTGAAGTTTAAGGGGTTTTTCGAGATTTCAATAATTTTATGGAGTTTCATAGGTCGTTTTGTTATATTTTATACTTTTATAGATTTTCTAGAATTTTTTCAAATTTAATGAATTTTGTATTATTTTTTTACTTTCATGGGTTTTTTTTTTTTTTTTTTTACATTTTTGAACTTTCAAGCGAGGTTTTCTAATATTTTTTTATATATTTTTAGGGAATTTTATGATTTTCTATAATTTCAAAAATCTTCTATGTTTTTTTGCCTCGTTCAAAAATTTTAATTTGCATACGTATACCACTTAACAAAAATTCAAAGTTGCTTAGAAAACTTGTTTAAAAGATGAAAATACATATTTAATCTCGTAATGAAAAAAATTCGAAAGAAGGAAATTATTCTAAAAACTTATTTAACCTCATAACCTAAAAAAATCAAATTGAATATTCGATTAAGAAACCCTGATTTTCACTTATATGGCTCTTGAAAAAATGAAATTTCATATTTAACCTTAACGGGCTTAATTTTCGCATATAAAACTTTTTGAAAGAAGAAAAGTGTCTAGAAAAAAGATTTTAGCATATATACCTCTTACAAACCAAAATTGAAAACTCAATTTTGAAATCTTAATTATCGCATATATACCCCTTTAGAGAGTGAAATGCATATTGGAAAGAGAATTTTTATGATCTTTTTGTAGTTTAGGGATTTTTTATATTTTCATAAAGTTTAAAGGGTTTTTTGAGATTTCAATGATTTTATGGAGTTTCGAAGGTTGTTTTGTTATATTTTATTCTTTTATAGATTTTATACAATTTTTGCAAATTTATTAAATTTTGTATTATTTTTTTCTAACTTTCATGGGTTTTTTTTTTATTTTTTGAACTTTCAAGGGAGTTTTTTGTATACTTTTTTATATTTTTTTAGGGAATTTTATGATTTTCTATCCTCTCAAAATTTTTCTATGATTTTTTGCCGCATTCAAAAATTTTAATTTACATGCTTATACCTCTTTAAAAAAAATTCAAAGTTTCTTGGAAAACTTGTTTAAAAAATGAAAATACATATTTAACCTCATAATGAAAAAAATTTGAAAGAGGAAAATTATTTTAAAAACTTATTTAGCCTCATAACAAAAAAAAATCAAATCACATATTCGATCAAGGAATCCTGATTTTCACTTATATGGCTCTTGAAAAAAAATAAAATTTCATATTTAACCTTATAGGGATTAATTTTCACATATAAACCTCTTTGAAAGACGAAAATTTCCTAGAAAAAAGTTTTAAGCTTATTTACTTCTTAAAAACTGAAATTGAAGACTTAATTTCAAAATCTTAATTATTGCATATATACCCCTTTAGATAACGAAATGTATATTTAGAACAGAATTTTTATGATCTTTTTATAGTTCTTGGGTTTTTTATATTTTCATGATGTTTAAGGGGTTTTTTGGGATTTCAATTATTTTATGGAGTTTTAGAGCTTTTTTTGTGATATTTTGTACTTTTACCGATTTTCTATAAATTTTACAAATTGAATGAATTTTGTATTATTTATTTACTTTCATGGGTTTTTCTAAGTTTTTGAGCTTTTAAGGGAGGTTTTCTAATATTATTTTTTATATTTTTAGGGAATTTTATGGTTTTCTCTAATTTCAAAAATTTTTTGTTATTTTTTGCCTCGTTCAAAAATTTTAATTTACTTGCGTATCCCTTTTAAAAAAATTCAAAGTTGCTTGGAAAAGTTGGCTACAAAATAAGAATACATATTTAACCTCGTAACATAAAAAATTTGAAAGAAGTAAAGTATTTTAAAATCTTATTTAACCTCATAACTTAAAAAAAATCAAATCGCAGATTCGATTAAGTAAGCCTGATTTTCACTTATATGTCTCTTGAAAAAATAGAATTTCATATTTAACCTTAAAGGGGTTAATTTTTGTATATAAACCTCTTTGAAGGAGGAAAATTGCCTAGAAAAAAGTTTTTAGCATATATACCACTTAAAAACTGAAATTGAAGAATTGATTTCAAAATCTTGATTATCACATGTATACCCCTTTAGAGAAAGAAATGCATATTGAAAAGAGAATTTTTATGATCTTTTTGTAGTTTGAGGGATTTTTTATACTTTCATGAAGCTTAAGGGATTTTTTGAGATTTCAATGATTTTATGGAGTTTCAGATGCTGTTTTGTTATATTTTATAATTTTATAGATTTTGTAGAATTTTTGCAGATTTAATGAATTTTGTATTACTTTTTTATTACTTTCAAGGTTTTTTAAATTTTTTGAACTTCGAAGGGAGGTTGTTTTATACTTTTTTATATTTTTTAGAGAATTTTATGCTTTTCTATACTTTCAAATATTTTCTGTGATTTTTTTCCTCCTTCAAAAATTTTAATTTACTTACCTATACCTCCTAAAAAAAAAAATTCAAAGTTGCTTGGAAAACTTGTTTGAAAAATGAAAATACATATTTAACCTCATAATGTAAAAAATTCAAAAGAAGGAAATTATTTTAAAAACTTATTTACCTCATAACCTAAAAAAATCAAATCGCAGATTCAATTAAAAAACCCTTATTTTCACTTATATGACTCTTGAAAAAATAAAATTTCATATTTAACCTTAAATGGCTTTATTTTCGCATATAATCCTCTTTGAAAGAATAAAATTGCCTAGAAAAAAGTTTTTACCTTATACACCTCTTAAAAACTAAAATTGAAGACTCAATTTCAAAATCTTAATTATCACATATATATCCCTTTAGAGAATGAAATTCATATTTAAACGAAAATTTTTATGATCTTTTTGCAATTTCAGGGATTTTTTATACTTTCATGAAGTTTAGGGTTTTTTTTATATTTCAATTATTTTGTGGAGTTTCAGAGGTTTTATTGTGATATTTTGTACTTTTACCGATTTTCGATAATTTTCGCAAATGTAATGAATTTTGTATTATTTTTTACTTTCGTGGGTTTCTTTAAGTTTTTGAATCTTAATTATCACATATATACCCCTTTAGAGAATGAAATTCATATTTAAACGAGAATTTTTATGATCTTTTTGCAGTTTCAGTGATTTTTTTATACTTTCATGAAGTTTAGGAGTTTTTTTTGATATTTCAATTATTTTGTGGAGTTTCAGAGGTTTTATTGTGGTATTTTGTACTTTTACCGATTTTTGATAATTTTCGCAAATGTAATCAATTTTGTATTATTTTTTACTTTCGTGGGTTTCTTTAAGTTTTTAAACTTTCAAGGGACATTTTTTAATAATTTTTTTTTATATTTTTAGGGAATTTTATGATTTTCTATACTTTCAAAAATTTTCCGTGATTTTGTGCCCCGTTTAAAAGTTTTAATTTACATGAGTATACCACTTAACAAAAATTCAAAGTTGCTTGAAAAACTTGCTCAGAAATGAAAATACATATTTAACCTCGTAACGTAAAAAATTCGAAAGACGGAAATTATTGTAAAAACTTATTGAATCTCATAACCTTAAAAAAAATCAAATCGCAAATTCGATTAACAAATCCCGATTCTCACTTATATGTCTCTTGAAAAAATAGAATTTCATATTTAATCTTAAAGGGGTTAATTTTCGCATATAAACCTCTTTGAAAGAAGAAAATTACTTAGAAAAAAGTTTTTAACTTATATATCTCTTAAAAACTGAAATTGAAGACTCAATTTATAAATCTTAATTATCGCATATATACCCCTTTAGATAACGAAATGTATATTTAGAAGAGAATTTTTATGATCTTTTTATAGTTCTTGGGATTTCTTATACTTTCATGAAGTTTAAGGGGTTTTTTGGAATTTCAATTATTTTATGGAGTTTCAGATGTTGTTTTGTTATATTTTACACCTTTATTGATTTTCTAGAATTTTTGCAAATGTAATGAATTTTGTATTATTTTTCACTTTAATGGATTTTTTAAAGTTTTTAAACTTTCAATAGAGGTTTTTTGATAATTTTTTTATATTTTTGGAGAATTTTATGACTTTCTGTACTTTCCAAATTTTTTTGTGATTTTGTTCTCGTTCAAAAATTTTAATTTACGTGTGTATACCACTTAACAAAAATTCAAATTTGCTTGGAAAACTTGCTTAAAAAAATGGAAATATGTATTTAATCTCGTAACATAAAAAATTCGAAAGAAGGAAATTATGCTAGAAATTATTTAACCTCATAACCTAAAAAAAATCAAATCGCAAATTCGATTAGGAAACCCTGATTTTCACTTATATGTCTCTTGGAAAAATAGAATTTCATATTTAACCTTAAAGGGGTTAATTTTCGCATATATAACCTAGAAAAAAGTTTTTAGCAGATATACCACTTAAAAACTGAAATTGAAGAACTGATTTCCAAATCTTGATTATCACATGTAAACACTTTAGAGAAAGAAATGCATATTGAGAGAATTTTTATGATCTTTTTGTAGTTTGAGAGATTTTTTATACTTTTATGAACCTTAAGGGATTTTTTGAGATTTCAATGATTTTATGGAGTTTCGGAGGTTGTTTTGTTATATTTTATACTTTTATAGATTTTGTAGAATTTTTGTAGATTTAATGAATTTTGTATTACTTTTTTGTTACTTTGAAGGGTTTTTTTAATTTTTTGAACTTCGAAGGGAGGTTGTTTTATACTTTTTTATATTTTTAGGAAATTTTATGATTTTTTATACTTTCAAACATTTTTTGTGATTTTCTGCCTCCTTCAAAAATTTTAATTTACTTGCCTATACCTCCTTAAAAAAAATTCAAAGTTGCTTGGAAAACTTGTTTGAAAATTGAAAATACATCTTTAACCTCATAATGTAAAAAATTCGAAAGAAGAAAATTATTTTAAAAACTTATTTAGCCTCATAACCTAAAAAAATCAAATCGCAGATTCGATTAAAAAACCCTTATTTTCACTTATATGGCTCTTGAAAAAATAAAATTTCATATTTAACCTTAAAGGGCATAATTTTCGCATATAATCCTCTTTGAAGGAATAAAATTACCTAGAAAAAAGTTTTTACCTTGTACACCTCTTAAAAGCTAAAATTGAAAACTCAATTTCAAAATCTTAATTATCGCATATATACCCCTTTAGAGAATGAAATTCATATTTAAAAGAGAATTTTTATGATCTTTTTGTAGTTTCAGGGATTTTTTATTAGTTTCATGAAGTTTAGGGGTTTTTTTTGATATTTCAATTATTTTATGGAGTTTCAGAGGTTTTATTGTGATAGTTTATACTTTTACCGATTTTCGATAATTTTCGTAAATGTAATGAATTTTGTATATTTTTTTTTTACTTTCGTGGGTTTCTTTAAGTTTTCTTTCAAGGGAGGTTTTTTAATAATTTTTTTTAAATTTTTAGGAAATTTTATGATTTTCTATACTTTCAAAAATTTTTCGTGATTTTGTGCCGCGTTCAAAAGTTTTAATTTACATGCATATACCACTTAACAAAAATTCAAAGTTGCTTGGAAAACTTGCTTAGAAAATAAAATACATATTTAACCTCGTAACGTAAAAAATTCAAAAAATAAAAATTATTTTAAAAACTTATTTAACCTCATAATCTAAAAAAGTCAAATCACATATTCGATTAACAAACCCTGATTCTCACTTATATGTCTTTTGAAAAAATAGAATTTCATATTTAATCTTAAAGGGGTTAATTTTCACTTATAAACCTCTTTGAAAGAAGAAAATTGCTTAGAAAAAAGCTTTTAACTTATATACCTCTTAAAAACTGAAATTGAAGACTCAATTTATAAATCTTAATTATCGCATATATACCCTTTTAGATAATAAAATGTATATTTAGAAGAGAATTTTTATGATCATTTTATAGTTCCTGGGATTTTTTTGTACTTTCATAAAGTTTAAGGGGTTTTTTGGGATTAGAATTATTTTATGGAGTTTCAGAGTTTTTTTGTGATATTTTGTACTTTTACAGATTTTCTATAAATTTTACAAATTGAATGAATTTTGTATTATTTATTTACTTTCATGGGTTTTTCTAAGTTTTTGAACTTTTAAGGGAGGTCTTCTAATATTATTTTTTATATTTTTAGGGAATTTTATGGTTCAAAAATTTTAATTTATCTGCGTATCCCTCTTAAAAAAAAATTTAAAGTTGCTTGGAAAAGTTGGCTAAAAAATAACAATACATATTTAACCTCGTAGCATAAAAAATTCAAAAGAAGTAAAGTATTTTAAAATCTTATTTAACCACATAACCTAAAAAAATCAAATCGCAGATTCGATTAAGAAACCCTAATTTTCACTTATATGTCTTTTGAAAAAATAGAATTTCATATTTAACCTTAAAGGGGTTAATTTTCGCATATAAATCTCTTTGAAAGAGGAAAATTGCTTAGAAAAAAGTTTTTAGCATATATACCACTTAAAAACTGAAATTGAAGAATCATTTTCAAAATCTTGATTATCACATGTATACCCCTTTAGAGAAAGGAATGCATATTGAAAAAAAAAAATTTACGATCTTTTTGAAGTTTGAGGGATTTTTTATACTTTAATGAACCTTAAGGGATTTTTTGAGATTTCAATAATTTTATGGAGTTTCGGAGGTTGTTTTGTTATATTTTATACTTTTATTACATTTTGTATTATTTTTTTACTTTCATGGGTTTTTTTACATTTTTAAACTTCCAAGGGAGGTTTTCTATTATTGTTTTTATATTTTTGGTTAATTTTAAGATTTTCTATAATTTCAAAAATTTTCTATGATTTTTTGCCTCATTCAAAAATTTTAATTTTCATGCATATACCACTTAACAAAAATTCAAAGTTGCTTAGAAAACTTGCTTAAAAAATGAAAATACATATTTAACCTTATAACGTAAAAAATTCAAAAGAAGAAAATTATTCTAAAAGCTTATTTAACCTCATAACCTAAAAAAATCAAATCGCATATTCGATTCAGAAACCTTTATTTTCACTTATAGGGCTCTTGAAAAAAATTGAAATTTCATATTTAAACTTAACGGTCTTAATTTTCACATATAAACCTCTTTAAAAAAGAAAAGTGCCTAGAAAAAAGATTTTAAAATATATACCTCTTACAAACTGAAATTGAAGACTCAATTTCAAAATCTTAATTATCATATATATACCCCTTTAGAGAATGAAATTCATCTTTAAAAGAGAATTTTTATGATCTTTTGTAGTTTTAGGGATTTTTTATACTTTCAAAAAGTTTAAGTGGTTTTTTGATATTTAAATTTTTTATAGAGTTTCAGTTTTAGTGTGATATTTTATACTTTTACTGATTTTCGTTAATTTTTGCAAATGTAATTAATTTTGTATTAATTTTTTTTTACTTTCATGGGTTTTTTTAAGTTTTTGAACTTTCAAGTGATGTTTTCTAATATTTTTTTTTTATTTTTAGGAAATTTTATGATTTTCTATACTTTCAAAAATTTTCTGTGATTTTTTGCCTCATTCAAAAATTTTAATTTACATGCGTATACCACTTAACAAAAATTCAAAATTGTTTGCAAAACTTGTTTAAAAAATGAAAATACATATTTAATCTCGTAACATAAAAAATTCAAAAGAAGAAAATTACTTTGAAATCTTATTTAACCTCATAACCTAAAAATATCAAATCGCAGATTCAATTAAGAAACCTTGATTCTCACTAAAATGGATCTTGAAAAAAATAAAATTTCATATTTAAACATAAGGGGCTTAATTTTCGCACATAAACCTCTGTGAAAGAGGAAAATTATCTAGAAAAAAGTTTTTAGCTTATATATCTCTTACAAACTGAAATTGAACACTCAATTTTAAAATTTTAATTATCGCATGTAATCCCTTTTAAAGAACGAAATGCATATTGAAAAGGAAATTTTTATGATTTTTTTGTAGTTTCAGGGATTTTTTATACTTTCATGAGGTTTCAAATGTTTTTTGAAATTTCAATGATTTTATGGACTTTCAGAGGTCGTTTTGTTATATTTTATACTTTTATAGATTTTATAGAATTTTTACAAATTTAATAAATTTTGTATTTTTTTTTGTTACTTTCAAGGGTTTTTTTAATTTTCTGAACTTTCAAGGGAGGTTGCTTTATACTTTTTTATATTTTTAGGGAATTTTATGATTTTCTATACTTTCAAAAAATTTCTGTGATTTTTTGCCTCGTTCAAAACTTTTAATTTAACTGCCTATACCTCCTAAAAAAAAAGTCAAAGTTGCTTGAAAAACTTACTTAAAAAATGAAAATACATATTTAACCTCATAATGTAAACAATTCGAAAGAAGAAAATTATTTTAAAAACTTATTTAGACACATAACCTAAAAAAATCAAATCGCAGATTCGATTAAGAAACTCTGATTTTCACTTATACGCCTCTTGGAAAAGAAATTTTCGTGTTTAATCTTAAAGCTCTTAATTTTCGTATATAAACCTCTTTGAAAGAAGAAAATTACCTAGAAAAAGGTTTTTACCTTATATACCTCTTAAAAACTGAAATTAAAGACTCAATTTCAAAATCTTAATTATCGCATATATACCCCTTTAGATAATGAAATGTATATTTAGAAGAAAATTTTTATGATCTTTTTCTAGTCCTTGGGATTTTTTATACATTCATGAAGTGTAAGGGGTTTTTTGATATTTCAATTATTTTATGGAGTTTCAGAGCTTTTTTTGTGATATTTTCACTTTTACCTATTTTCTATAAATTTTGCAAAATTAATGAATTTTGTATTATTTATTTACTTTCATGGGTTTTTCTAAGTTTTTGAACTTTCAAAAGATGTTTTTTAATATTATTTTTTTTATAATTAGGAAATTTTATGATTTTCTATAATTTCAAAAATTGTCATTTTTTTGGCCTCATTCAAAAATTCTAATTTACTTGTGTATACCTCTTAAAAAAATTCAATGTTGCTTGGAAAACTTGCCTAAAATATAAAAATACATATTTAACCTCGTAACATAAAAAATTCGAAAGTAGAAAAGTATTTTAAAATCTTATTTATTCTCATAACCTAAAAAAATCAAAACGCAAATTCAGTTAAGAAACCCTGGTTTTCACTTATATAATTCTTGAAAAAATAAAATTTCATATTTAAGGTTAAAGTGCTTAATTTTCGCATATAAACATCTTTGAAATAAGAAATTTGCCTAGAAAAAATTTTTTAGCATATATACCGCTTAAAAATTGAAATTGGAAACTCAATTTGAAAATCTTAATTATCACATCTATACCCCTGTAGAGAAAGAAATGCATATTGAAAAGAAAACTTTTATGATCTTTTGTAGTTTCGGAGATTTTTTATACTTTCATGAAGTTTAAGGGGTTTTTAGAGATTTCAATGATTTGACGGAGTTTCGGAGGTCGTTTTGTTATATTTTATACTTTTATAGATTTTATAGAATTTTTACAAATTTAATGAATTTTGTATTTTTTTTTTTGTTACTTTTAAGGGTTTTTTTAATTTTCTGAACTTTCAAGGGAGGTTGCTTTATACTTTTTTATATTTTTAGGGAATTTTATGATTTTCTATACTTTCAAAAATTTTCTGTGATTTTTTGCCTCGTTCAAAAATTTTAATTTACTTGCCTATACCTTTTAAAAAAGTCAAAGTTGCTTGGAAAACTTACTTAAAAAATGAAAATACATATTTAACCTCATAATGTAAACAATTCGAAAGAAGAAAATTATTTTAAAAACTTATTTAGACACATAACCTAAAAAAATCAAATCGCAGATTCGATTAAGAAACTCTGATTTTCACTTATACGCCTCTTGGAAAAGAAATTTTCGTGTTTAATCTTAAAGCTCTTAATTTTCGCATATAAACCTCTTTGAAAGAAGAAAATTACCTAGAAAAAGGTTTTTACCTTATATACCTCTTAAAAACTGAAATTAAAGACTCAATTTCAAAATCTTAATTATCGCATATATACCCCTTTAGATAATGAAATGTATATTTAGAAGAAAATTTTTATGATCTTTTTCTAGTCCTTGGGATTTTTTATACATTCATGAAGTTCAAGGGGTTTTTTGATATTTCAATTATTTTATGGAGTTTCGGAGGTTTTATTGTGATATTTTGTACTTTTACTGATTTTTTATAATTTTTCCAAATTTAATGAATTTTGTATTTTTTTTACTGTGATGGGTTTTTTCAAGTTTTTGAACTTTCAAGGGAGGTTTTTTAATAATTTTTTATATTTTTATGTTATTTTATGATTTTTCTATACTTTCAAAAATTTGATATGATTTTGTGGCTCGTTCAAAAATTTTAATTTGTATGCGTATACCACTTAACAAAAATTCAAAGTTGTTTGAAAAACTTGCTTAAAAAATTAAAATATATATTTAACCTCATAACCTAAAAAAATCAAATCTCAAATTTGATAAAGGAACCCTGATTTTCACTTATATGTCTCTTGAAAAAATAGAATTTCATATTTAACCTTAAAGGGGTTAATTTTCGCGCAATTTCAGGGATTTTTTATACTTTCATGAAGTTTAAGGGGTTTTTTGATATTTCAATTAATTTATAGAGTTTCAGAGGTTTTATTATGATATTTTGTACTTTTACCGATTTTCGATAATTTTTGCAAATGTAATGAATTTTGTATTTTTTTTTTATTTTCATAGGTTTTTTTTAAGTTTTTGAAATTTGAAGGATGTTTTTTAATAATTTCTTTTATATTTCTAGGAAATTTTATGGTTTTCTGTACTTTCAAAAAATTTTTGTGATTTTATGCCTCGTTCAAAAATTTTAATTTACATGCGTATACCACTTAACAAAAATTCAAAATTGCTTGAAAAACTTAAAAAATGAAAATACATATTTAACCCTGTAACATAAAAAATTTGAAAGAAGGAAATTATTCTAAAAATTTATTTAACCTCATAATCTAAAAATATCAAAATCACATATTCGATTAAGAAACCCTGATTTTCATTTATATGTCTCTTGAAAAAATAGAGTTTCATATTTCACCTCAAAGATGTTAATTTTCGCGTATAAACCTCTTCGAAAGAAGAAAAATGGGCTAGAAAAAAGTTTTTAACATATATACCTCTTAAAAATTGAAATTGAAGACTCAATTTCAAAATCTTAATTATTACATCTATACCCCTTTAGAAAAAGAAATGCATATTGAAAAGAGAATTTTTTTGATTTTTTTTGTAGTTTCAGGGATTTCTTATACTTTCAAGAAGTTTAAGGGGTTTTTTGAGATTTTAATGATTTTGTGTAGTTTCAAAGGTTGTTTTGTTATATTTTATACTTCTATAGATTTTCTAGAATTTTTGCAAATTTAATGAATTTTGTATTATTTTTTTTACTTTCATTTTTTTTTTGCGTTTTTGAACTTTCAAGGGAGGTTTTCTAATATTTTTTTATATTTTTAGGAAATTTTATGATTTTCTATAATTTCAAAAATTTTCTATGATTTTTTGCCTCGTTCAAAAATTTTAATTTACATGCGTATACCACTTAACAAAAATTCAAAATTGCTTGGAAAATTTGTCAAAAAATGAAAATACATATTTAATCTCGTAACGTAAAAAATTCAAAAGAAGAAAATTATTCTAAAAACTTATTTAACCTCATAACCTAAAAAAATTAAATTGCAGATTCGATTAAAAAGCCCTGATTTTCACTTATATGGCTCTTGAAAAAAATAAATTTTCATATTTAACCTTAAAGGGGTTAATTTTCAGATATAAACCTCGTTGAAAGAAAAAAAGCGCCTAGAAAAAGGATTTTAGCATATATACCTCTTACAAACTGAAATTGAAGACTCAATTTCAAAATCTTAATTATCGCATATATAACCCTTTAGAGAATGAAATTCATATTTAAAAGAGAATTTTTATGATCTTTTTGTAGTTTTAGAGATTTTTTATACTTTCAAGATGTTTAAGGATTTTTTGAGATTTCAATTATTTTATAGAGCTCCAAAGGTTTTATTGTGATATTTTCTACTTTTACCGATTTTCCTTCATTTTTGCAAATGTAATGAATTTTGTATTATTTTTTACTTTCATGGGTTTTTTTAAGTTTTTGAACTTTCAAGGGAGGTATTTTAATATTTTTTTATATTTTTTGGGAATTTTATGATTTTCTATACTTTCAAAATTTTTTTGTGATTTTGTGCCTTGTTCAATAATTTTAATTTACATGCGTATACCACTTAACAAAAATTCAAAATTGCTTGGAAAACTTGTTTAAAACATGAAAATACATATTTAACCTCGTAACATAAAAAATTCAAAAGAAGGAAATTATTCTAAAAACTTATTTAACCTCATAACCTAAAAAAATCAAATCACAGATTCAATTAAGAAACCCTGATTTTCACTTATATGTCTTTTGAAAAAATAGAATTTCATATTTAACCTTAAAGGTTTTAATTTTCGCATATAAACCTCTTTGAAAGAAGAAAATTGCTTAGAAAATTTTTTTTAGCTTATATACCTCTTAAAAACAGAAATAGAAAACTCAATTTCAAAATCTTAATTATCGCATATATACTCCTTTAGAGAATGAAATGCATATTTACAAGAAAATTTTTATGATCTTTTTATAATTTCTGGTATTTTTTATACTTTCTGGAAGTTTAAAGGGTTTTTTGAGATTTCAATGATTTTATGGAGTTTCAAAGGTTTTTTATGATATTCTGTACTTTTGCCGATTTTTGATAATTTTTGCAAATGTAATGAATTTTGTAATTTTTTTTATTACTTTCATGAGTTTTTTTTAAGTTTTTGAACTTTCAAGGGAGGTTTTTTAATAATTTCTTTTATATTTTTAGGGAATTTTATGATTTTCTATACTTTCAAAATTTTTCTGTGATTTTCTGCCTCGTTCAAAATTTTAATTTACATTCATATACCACTTAACAAAAATTCAAAATTGATTGAAAAACCTGCTTAAAAAATGAAAATACATATTTGATCTCGTAACGTAAAAAATTCGAAAGAAGGAAATTATTCTAAAAACTTATTTAACCTCATAATCTAAAAAAATCAAATCGCAAATTAGATTAAGAAACCCTGATTTTCACTTATATGACTCTTGAAAAAATAAAATTTCATATTTAACCTTAAAGGGCTTAATTTTTGCATATAAACATCTTTGAAAGAAGAAAATTGTTTAGAAAAATATTTTTAGCTTATATACCTCTTAAAAACTGAAATTGAAAACTCAATTTCAAAATCTTAATTATCGCATATATACCCCTTTAGAGAATGAAATTCATATTTAAAAGAAAATTTTTATGATTTTTTTGTAGTTTCAGGGATTTTTTTATACTTTCATGAAGTTTAAGGGTTTTTTGATATTTCAATTATTTTATGGAGTTTCAGAGGTTTTATTGTGATATTTTGTACTTTTACCGATTTTCGATAATATTTACAAATGTAATGAATTTTGTATTATTTTTTTACTTTCATGGGTTTTTTAAAGTTTTCTAACTTTCAAGGGAGGTTTTTTAATAATTGTTTTTATATTTTTTTGGGAATTTTATGATTTTCTATACTTTCAAAAATTTTCTGTGATTTTTGCCTCGGTCAAAAATTTTAATTTACATGCGTATACCACTTAATAAAAATTCAAAGTTACTTGGAAAACTTACTTAAAAAATGAAAATACATATTTAACCTCGTAACGTAAAAAATTCGAAAGAAGGAAATTATTCTAAAAACTTATTTAACCTCAAAAGCTAAAAATATGAAATCGCAGATTCGATTAAGAAACTCTGATTTTCATTTAAATGGCTCTTGAAAAAAATAAAATTTCATATTTAACCATAAAGGGCTTAATTTTCGCATATAAACTTCTTTGAAAGAGGAAAATTGCCTAGAAAAAAGTTTTTAGCTTATATACCTCTTAAAAACTGAAATTAAAGACTCAATTTCAAAATCTTAATTATCACATATATACCCCTTTAGATAATGAAATGCATATTTAGAAAAGAATTTTTATGATCTTTTTGTAGTTTTAGGGATTTTTTATACTTTAATGAAGTTTAAGGGGTTTTTTAAGATTTCAATTATTTTATAGAGTTTCAGAGTTTTTTTTGATATTTTGTACTTTTACCAATTTTATATAAATTTCACAAATTTAATGAATTTTGTATTATTTTTTTAATTTCGTAATGTAAAAAATTCAAAATAAGTAAAGTAATTTAAAAACTTATTTAATCTCATTATTTAAAAAAATCAAATAGCAGATTCGATCAAGAAACCCTGATTTTCATTTATATAGCTCTTAAAAAAATAAAATTTCATATTTAATCTTAAAGGGGTTAATTTTCGCATATAAACCTTTTTGAAAGAAGAAAATTGTTTAGAAAAAAGTTTTTATCATATATAACTCTTAAAAACTGAAATTGAAAACCCAATTTCAAAATCTTAATTATTGCATATATATTCTTTTAGAGAATGAAATTCATATTTAAAAGAGAATTTTTATAATTTTTTATAATTTCAGCAATTTTTTATATTTTTATAAAATTTAAGGGATTTTTTTGAGATTTCAATTATTTTATAAAATTACGTTAACAATTTCACCATCACTGGGCAGAGGGGCACGCTTCTGTAGCATGCCCGCATCCTCTGGCTCTGGGCCGCCCTCCACGGGCGCCATCGTCATCCTACCCCCTCTTCATGTTCCATACTCCTTCTTTGCTTCCATGAAAATTATCATGGAAACTTATCGCTAGTCTTGTCTGGTTACAGGACAATGGTGGAAATCAGACATAGAAGGTGTGATCAATCAAGCTTTGAAATATGGTCTTGCACCAAATGCTTCAAATGCACATGCTATTAGTGGAAATCCAGGTCCTATGTCAACCTGTGCTAGCTCACAAGGTTGTACTATGCTTTGCATAAAAGTAGCTAGGAGAAGAAGATAATGTTTTTGTACATCATGGTACTTAAACCCGGAGCGCAGTTGGATTCAAGTTACAGGTGCAGAGCGGCAAGATGTACATGCTTCGCATCATCAATGCTGTACTCAACGAGGAGCTCTTCTTAATAGTGGCCGGGCATCAGCTCACAGTCGTCGAAGTGGACGCTATCTACACCAAACTCTTCAAGACTGACACGATTCTTGTCGCCTCTGGACAGACCACAAAAGTCCATCTGACTGCCGATCAAGGTGCTGAGCGATACCTGATCACCGCCTCCCCTTTCATGGAATTACAACCCCAGGAACTATCCAAGAAGCTCAATCTCGTGGATCCCATTGAGAGAAACACCATCGGCGGTTCCTTCAGGAGGATGGGTTGCCATTAGATCCAGAGCTGATAATCCAGGTACTTCAGCTTCTGCTCAAATAAACATTTGATTGAATCATATAAGTATCTAAAGATAAAAAATTATTGAGTACTCTTCTGTGTGGATTGTAGGTGTGTGGTTCATGCACTGTCACCTGGAGGTGCATACAACATGGGGCCTAAAGAAGCGAAAGACCACCAATGTTTTGCATAGACACGAGAAAAGAGCGTGTTAGCTTTTGCTTTGGTCTTTGCAAGTTGAGAAGTGAGGGGCCAGCAGCACCATTGCTAGCCAACAATAATTAATATGGGAGGCAGGGACCCCTATTTCATTTTCTGGAGTCAGCAAGTCAGAAGAACAATAATCAATAAGTCATTCCATCATCTGGAAAATGACCATGTAATCAAACTTTTTCATCACATACCGTGGTTGATCGCAAACCTTCAGGGCAAAAACATCTCACACAACACAAAGCAAGAGCTTAATGGCCAAAAAAAAGCCGTCAGTTTTTATTTATTAAGCTCACCATGAACAACAATAACTGTTGGTTTAGCCTTTTTTTTGAGTTGATGAAGTGAAAGGAAAGTTGTCGCAGACCTGCAATTTGTGTGACCTCTTTTGTTCTTTTCTGTTTATGGAAAGAATGGGGCAGATTGTTCCTTCACGGATATGCCAATTTTGTTCATATTATATGCAGTTCTTGCCATTTCCAACAGCTCACATATATATTAAGGTCAACGAGAATACAGAGAATTTTGTCAGACAAATATATACAATCCACTACACACAAAAAAAAGGAAGAAAATGCAGAGGGAAGAGTAGAATACTTTGTTGAACCAAAAACCTAGTTTATTGTACAAGTAACGAGGGAATATTGAAGCAGAGGAACCAATCACATGGCAGCATTAGGTGCTGGTGGTGGTTGGGGCAGTAGGCCGATGGTGGACACAGGAATGGAAAACAATTCCTGTAAGACGGATAGTATTCGATTCCATAAGCAGGGAGGAAGGACCAAGCCACTGCATCATGATTCGTGGATTATCTGTTTCATTCATTCAGCAGAATTGCAGATTCAATTGGCTGTGTAGCTGGTAATCTGCAATGATATCTCAAAGGGACTTTACACTCCAGGCCACGCCATAACAAAGAAAGGAGTGTTAATGATGATTTTGATTGGCAATTAATGTATTGGTTGGAGTGATTTCGCTACGGCCGTCGAGTAGCTTTGATCGTGGCAGCGTAGTCTGCAGAAGCTTTCTAGCTGCGAATGCACTGCGGAATGGCAGCGATGGTGAGCCTCAGGGGAGAGGGAGTCGTTTGTGTGCAGTGATGGTGAGCTTGCCCTTGCCTTGTTACTATTGTTGAAGCTCAGAGGTCATTTTCTGTTGAGGAAAAGCAAACGTGTCATTCGCGATTCGCTACTTCAATCGAAAAACTCTGGACTTCAATTTACTCCAGTCCTTTGGTTTTGCAAATAACAGAGGACACTCGATTTTAGCAAATTGTTAAAACGACGGTGTTTTATGTATGACCATGAAAATGTAGTACTATTTTTTTTCAAAAAACTATTTTATTTGCAACCTATTTTCTGATGATTGTGAGTAGGGTTGAGTAAAACGTGTAAACCGATTACTAGTTTCTCAAATTATTAATTTTAAAATTTATATTTTATATTATAATATTTTAAAATTTAAATGTAATTTATAAATTATAATTTTGAGATTAACAAAAATATTTTAAAAATTATAAATATGAAATTATATTTTAATATATATGTAGTGTATATATTATACACATATATATAATATATTTATATATTATTTAAAATCGGTATGATTTCAATTCATCATTTTTTTTAAAGTATAGCATTAGAGACAAAATTGATTTTATTGTTTTATAAAAATTGAAAATCGAAAGCATATTAATTTGCTTTGAGAATTAATTTTTTGTTACAGTTTTTAATCCATATCGAGAATAATTGTGTGAGTGAATAATAGCTTTTAAAATCATTTTTCTTAATTTATTTTTTTTCTCTATACAAATAATCAGAAAATAGTATTTAAAAAAATTTACATACAACTTCCTAAGATGTTTTATTTACGAGCAAATTTTCATGATTTAAGTGTTTACCTATAATCTCTCTTTTCCAAATGTTATATCCCACAATCTCTTGCTTGAATTTCAATCAAATTTTAAACCAAAAAATTCACTTTTATCCTTAAGCAAATTTTCACATAATTACTCCATTAAAAAAATTTATATAAAATCTCACAAAAAGTCTTCATTTTCATTAAAGATTTGCAAAAAAAATTTCATATTTTATTTAAAATTTACAGAAAACTTCTTAGTTTCATCAAAATTAATAAAAAATAATGAAATTTTAAACATATGAAAAACCCCTTTGTTTGAAAAATAAAAAATCTTAATTTCTCAAAAATTTATAGAAAATTTCTTATTTCTTAAAATTTGATATAAAAGTCCTCGTTATTTGGAGAAAGCCACTCAAATGTTTTAAAAATTGTAAAAAAGCCCTCAATTTCTTAAAAATTTACAGAAATTTCTTAATCTTCTGCAAAGTTAGCAGAAAAAATTTTAAAATTTACAAAAAAAACTTTATTTTCTTAAAATAACGCAAAAAGCCTTTGATTTCTTAAATATTTCAGAATATTCTCGTTTTCTTAAAAATTTTCAGAAAACCATCATGTTGAAAAATTACAACAAAAGCTTTTATTTTTAAAAATTTACTAAAAACCCTAGTTTCAAAAGACTTTCAAAAAAAACCCTCCATTGAATTTTTAAGAAAATAAAGATTTTCTATGATTTTTTAAGAAAAAAGAATTCTTTTGCAAATTTGTTAAGAAAACTTTTCAGTAAATTTTATAAAAATGAGGATTTTTCTATAAATCTTTAGAAACGAAGGGATTTTGTGTAAATTTTCGTAAAACCCATAAAAAAATCACTTTTCTACATACTTTTTTCTAAAACGTAGACTTTTTTAAAACTTTTAAGAAAATGAATACTTTTTGCAATTTTTTAAGAATGTAATGGTTTTTTGTAAGTTTTGAAAAATAAATTTTATTGTAAATTTTTAAAAATTGAATTTTTTGTAAATTTCAAAAATTGTAATTTTTATAAATTTTAAAAAATTGAGATTTTTCTTGTAAATTTCCAAGAAAACAATATTATCTTTCTAATTTTTTGTGAAATGATGATTTTTTATAAATTTTTAAGAAAATTAGTCTTTCTTAAAAAATTGATTACCTTTCTGTAAATTTTAAAATTAGGGTTTTCTGTAAATTTTTAAAAATATATGGGCTTTTCTGTAAATTTTTAATAAAGTGAAGATGATTCTATAATTTTTTAAAAATATGGGTTTTATGTAAATTTTAACTAAAATGAGGGCTTTTATGTATTATTTTAATAAATCATGATCTTTTTGTAATATTTGAGAAAGTTGAGGTCTTTTTTACATTTTTTAAAATGAGGATTGTTTTGTTGATTTTTAAGAAGATAATAACTTTTCTATATTTTTTAAAAAATGAGACTTTTTAAAAAAAATTTAAATTTCGGTATTTTTTGTAAATTTTAAATAAAGTAAGTTCTTTTAACAAATATTTAATAGAATGAAGACTTTTTTGTAAGATGTTAGTAAAACGATGGATTTTATATTTTTAAAAATAAGAATTTTTGTATTAATTTTATTAAAATTAAGTATTATATACAGATTAAATTTAGAGTAAAAACAAAAATTTTGATTTTAAATTCAAATAAAAAGTTATATATTATAAAATTAGAAAAAGAGAGGTTGCAAGGAAAATAGCCGGTAAATACAGCATATTAGGTAAAAATCCCAAAAAAAGAAACTTTGCTCGGTTGAGCGGCCACAGGCTCCCTCAACAAGCAATCAAATTCCACCATCTCTCGCTAGCTTTCCTCTCTCCAGTCCCAGATCCCACCCAACAGCGTCTCCATTAAAAAGCAAACGAAGGCAAGTGTGTGACAGAGAGATTGCCGATTTGCATTCCAATTCTCCACCTCTTCTTCTTGTCCTTCTTCTTTTCCACACTTTTGGTCGCCTTTACTCTTCCAGAGTGGAAATCATTCAACACGAATCCACTTGCGTCCTTCCTTCTTGGCGTGGATTCCACAAGCTTCATCTTTCTGCGTCATCTCCTACTAAAGGTATGGATGCTCGTCCCTCAAGCTTCTAATTTTCCTCCCCTGACCGCACAAACCGCATATTCTTCTTCAACTGGGCCTTTGCTTTGTATGTTACTGGCTGTCTGGGACTGTGTCCTGTTCATCATCCGACCTCCAAGTTTCAATCTTTCCTTCAGTTCCCCAGTGAAAAAGCAAACTTTGCTTGAAATCTTCGGTATTGTTCTGTTGGTCTGTTGTATGTTGATCTGATGGTGCACTAAATCGGGTAGACCGGTCAGCCAGATCTCTTCTTCTCGAAAAACGCCGGATTCCTTACTGTTTCCTCAAGTTGGGTATTGTTCTGATTCCTTGAGAAAAAGCTTATAAATTCTGCTAACGTTGGTTGGCCCTCACTCTGCTTTTCTACCAAAGAGCCACTTGAGTTAGCTTCCTGATTGAGAAGGAGACATCCAAGAGTCCAAATGATGGCCACCTCGGAAGTGGAAATTCTATCTCCAGCGTCGGCCTATTTTGCCTACTCCGACGGGAGCAGAAGCGGGTTTTGGACGCCGGTGGAGAACAAGATCTTTGAAAATGCTCTGGCTCGTGTGGACATCAACAGACCGGACAGCTGGGAGCAGGTGGCCGCCTTTCTCCCTGGGAAGACGGTGGACGATGTTATCAACCACTACCATGATTTGGAGGATGATGTCAGCCATATTGAGGCTGGCTTGATACCTATTCCTGGTTATAACTCATCATCATTCATATTGGATTGGGATAACAGCCTGGGGTTTGATGGGCTAAAGCATCCATGTAGTTCTGGTGGGAAGCGGGGCGCTAGAAGTCTTTCAGATCAAGAGAGGAAGAAGGGAATACCTTGGACTGAAGAAGAGCACAGGTAATTCAACAGTAAATTGCTCGCTAACTGTTTGTCCTGATCTTGAAAATTTTGAGTATAGTTTGGATAATATTTGTCTATAGACAATTTCAAACAACCTGAATGATCTTTTGAAGATTTATTTCAAAATATGATGAATGATAAATCAATTGAATCTTGTATATTACCAAATTTTTGAAAGGCCACTTTGTACTTCTTATTCCTGCTAGCTGAAATTCATCACAATTTCTTGGATTAGCTAATAGTTTTATTGATCATGTGCACTTCAGTTGATATGCTTCCCGCTGCTATTTATGGAGCATGTTTTGTTGCAGGCAGTTTCTTATGGGATTGGAAAGACATGGTAAAGGTGACTGGAGAAACATTGCAAAGAATTTTGTCAAATCAAAGACCCCTACTCAGGTGGCTAGCCATGCACAGAAATATTTTATCAGGCAAAGTCCCGGTGGTAAAGACAAAAGGAGATCTAGTATTCATGATATTACCATCAATCTGCCCGATAATAATAGCTTCTCGCCATCTTCTGCATCTGCTATTTCCAATGAGTCAAGTACAATTGTTACTCCTGGAACACCCAATAAGTATTCAATGATGGTGATTTGAACAGGCGCAATGTAGCTACTAGAGTCAGTAGTTTGGCATCTTCACAAAGGCATCTCAGTCGGTCTATGCAGACGTCTTATGGTATGACCCCGTATGAACTAAAGCTGCAGATTCAGAGTTCTAATAGTAGTTTCAATTCTATCATTGGAAATCACAATGTGTTTCAGATGCTATCTTCTCACCTTCATCACTGCAGATAAAACTTTTGGAATGCAATATTTCATTTGTAAACCGTATTCCATGCATCTTTCGCAGAAGTTCACCCAAGTGTCTTAATGAAGGTGTCTTCAAGGAGATGAAAAAGTGGGTCACCGATATAAAGTCTGGATACTCATACATCAAATAGAGATTTTGAGGATATGGCTTGAATTAAACCAAAATTTTCAGATTTTTTTTATCTGAATTTCTTGTGACTAGAATTTCAGATGGGAGTTAATGATGGAAAATTTAGGTTTTCATCCTCATACATCTTCAGACTGAAAAGGCTTACTTCTTTTATGCATGGAGAGGATGACTACAGAACAATCGTTCCGAAGCTTGTTATTTAGGATGTTGTTCCAATATGGCTTCTCTATAGAAGGATTATTCTTTCATGTGTAGCTTGAAGAGGACTCCATAAAGGAAGCTGCCAAATTCATTCTGTGAGCCAACAAACTACTTGAAAAGTTTTAGCTTAAGAGTTTTGAAGGTTTCATCACCTTCTCAGTGGTGTTGTGTACAAGGAATGAACTGAAGGCCCTTGTTCTCCTTGTATGCTTTAAGTAGGAATTTGCATGTTAGTCTGTCAAGAAAGATAGCTTGGAAAATGCATCAACTTGCTATTTAGCAATTCATATGCCACAAATGACTAGAAAAAAGCATGTACTTATTATTTAGTTGTCTATATCATCTTACAATCTATTTGCATTGGAATTTTCAATTGCTCATTGACACTAGGGTAGTTTCTATCCGATGCTCATGGTTTGTTATTCAACTTTTATTTGTTGCATCTATGGATGGGTGATTTATTTATTTGAAGAAATTTCCTCTTTCATAGTTAGAGGGGAGATTTATTTAGTTAGAGCTTTTGGCAACATACTCATCAATTTATTGCTTTCCCAAGCTGGTGCAAGTTGGATAGACTATTGTCCAAAAGAGGTACTCAAGCATACCTTTCACTTGCCCGGCTAAATCCAAACTAAGCACCATTAAACCAACTATATATTAGGTCAATTATATATAACTCCTTGAAATATTCATAAATTGCATATTTCTCTTTTAAATTTTAAAAATTACATATTTTTTTTGGATTATTAAATATATTATAAAAATCTTTTCTGATGTATATTTACCGTTAAAATTAAGAATATTTAGAGAATATTCATTAGGTATGAAGTGAATAGATGAAAATGCCCTTCATCTTTTTAGAGGGCGATGGAGTTTTTTATGATGATATGATTTTTTGTGAAGTTAGTTATAATTATGATGATTTTATAAGGAATTTTTGTAATTTTATTTTTTAAAAAAATATGGCCTTAAATTTGGTTCAAATTAGTCATAAATTTGGTTTAGATTGACCTCTAAATTCATAATAATCTTCTATTAAGTTTTCATTCAAAAAACAAAGCAAATTTTTACATTCTTCTATTATTTTTGTCATCTAAATAACAAAAATAAATTTACATATATTTTCTCAAATTTTATCACAAAAAATGATAAAACGTGTGTAAATTTGAATTTGTTATTTAAACCGTAAAATTGATATAAAAAAATGTGGAAACTTATTTTGTTTTTTAGATGATAATTTAATAGAAAATTATTATGAATTTAAGGGTCAATTTAAATCTAATGTATAGTTGACTTGAACCAAATTTTGGACCCATATTTTTAAAAAATAAAATTACAAAAAAATCTCTAATGAAATTATTGTAATTACAAATAATTAAAAAATCATGTTTTTGCAAAAAATTCCATTGATTCTAATAATATATTGGGTATTTTCGTTCCATCATTTTATCCTAGACTCAGAATTGGGGCGGACTTTGCGCTACCTTGGTATATCACACTCAAGTCTCTGCATTACCCGCGATTGCGAGATGGTTCCTTTTTGTATTGTAGTGTATTATGCATCTAGATGCCATTGGTTTTGGTTAGGTTGCATTTAAAAGTGGGAGGTTTTTCTCTACTTTACTTCCGGTCATCCATCCGGTCTAACATTTGATCGAATAATAAAGTACTCAAACCAACAACGTCCCACCATCTTCTATTGCATATTAGACCCAATCCGGTCTAACATTTGATCAAATAATAAAGTACTCAAACCAACAACGTCCCACCGTCTTCTATTGCATATCAGACCCAACAGTGATACATCATCGTGCGATCATGCAAAGGGAAATCAAATTCAAGCTTCGAGCAGCCCAAAGGATGCACCATAATTGCATAGTGAGCATGCCATAGATCCTAAAAGAATTAGGGTGGCAATTTTAAGTAAAAGTCAAGATGTTTACATACGCACATGAGATCAGAGTGGAATACAGAGCCTTACCAAGCCAATTACAATATATCCCTGCTAGTATTTCTAGCCAGGACGGAAACAAACAGAACACCAAACAGGCCAACAACCTGCCTCTTTAGGAGGCAAAACACTGTACAACTTGATTATATCTAACAACAAAGCTAATCTGATGACTTATTACTCCCTAGACAAGAAAATTATCACAGGTCCTCTGCCTCAACATCAAGCTTGCATGTGTCTTCAGTAACCCTCTCATCCAAGCAAGACAAGTCTGTTGAAGTTGTGGCAATTACAACAGCATCAACAATTGAAACATCATCATGAAGACCTTGGCTAACAGCAAGAAGACCATCATGCATTTTTACCTAATCAAGAAATATACAAGTCATCAGAAACTACAGAATCAAAAATCTGGATCTAAGCAATAAATAACAGAAAGGAAGGCACATTTTCCAGGTGAAAATGAACTTACATTGCATAAAGAAAGCACATTTTCTTTGTTGCCTGCTGGCAGAACATTCACAATGGGAGTACCGGTCAGCATTGGCGTTGATGCTAGTAGCATCCTCAGCGTCTCCCTTGCACTTTTCTCCACTGCAGCTTCAGACTTTGGGATATTGGGGTCTATAATTTTTGGAAGCAAAGGTGGGATTGATGTTGGTATGGCAGGGCCAGTATTAACAAGGTAACCCTGGCCAGATGAACAAACATCGATGATTGGAACATGTACAATAGGATCGGACATCAAAGGTGTAAAGGTGGGAATTTGTTGTGGATTAGACATTGAAATTAATGAAGATGCTGGAAGCGGTGAAGAAACAAGTGATTCATGAAGCAGATTTGGAATATCCAAAGTATGCAGCTGAGTAACGCCAATAGCAGCTTTGGAAGGAATTATACTCGCTGGGGTTCCAGAACTCAACAACACTGAAGAAAGAGGTGGGAGAAGCATGGACTCCATAGCTGTTGCTGGCGGACAGGGATTAGCCACAACAAATTGCAATGAAGGCGTGTATGGAGGGCACCAACAGTAATAGGGATAAGTCTGAGACTCATGAATAGCATCCTCAGAAAGCGGAAGATGGAATGGACTATGTGAGGACAGAAGCGGGGATAAGCATGGCATCTCAGCGAGGCAACATTGTGCTGAATTGCATAGCTCTCTATTAAAAAGCTTCTCATCCTCAACTTGATGGATTGAAGATAGTGGTCTTGCTGCAAATGAACCTGAAGATGGAGAAACCAGCTGGCAATTGCCAACTGACATATTAGAATGGCCATCTCCATGCCGCCTGAGCTTCTCCTTCTTGCCACTTCTTGTAAATGATGAGCTTCTTGGTAGTCCATCCTTGAAAGTGTTTGACTTTGGACCAAGACTTCCTTGGTAGGAAGCATGCAATTTCGCTGTATGAGCAACTCCCAGATGACAACTGGAGGACTTGGAAACCAGAGATGACGATTGAGAATCATTCTCAGGTTCTGTAGCTGTAGAAGCACTTATCCGTGCGTCACTAGATGGATCATTTGAATTAATAGCTTTTCCACAGTCGGTCAATCCATGGAAATAAGCTTGAAGATCAGCTGAGAAGGAATTGAGACGTGATTCAGAGATACCAGAAAGATGCGATAATGATGGCTTCCTTCTCAATAGATCTCTCATCTGCAACATGAAAATAGGAGAAATAAGGAACTTCCCAAGTAGATAGCCTTCTTACAATATCCTTCCATTATTATAAAACAAAGGCATAAAGTGGAAAGTTCCCATAAAATTAATTTTGAATGCTTACCAAACACCCTACATAATTAGTATAAGGCATATTGTAGCATAAATAGAATAAGAATATTGCTCCATAATTTCTACAATCATAATGTCTCAAACAAACCTTTGTAAGCAGATGCATTCCCTGGAACTTTGATTTCTCAGAGCACCAAAAATACACTGTACGTGATCCAGGAAGGTTCAATAGGAACGACCGACCAGAAACATCAGCTGTAATTTCTTCAATAGCAATGTCCGAGTTCTCTGGATTATTGCACACTACTGCCAGTCTCTCAACACATCCATCATCACCAAAGAATGAAATGCACATGGCAGATAAAGGAAAAAGAGTCAGGTTCAGAAAACCCCTACAAAAAGAAGAGAGCCACCAAAAACCTCAGAAATCATGTATAATATAGATAAAATATAACTGAAAATGGAACACGAAGTCTATTATAAATAGACATACAAGTATCCTAAGAAGCCAATAACCATTAAATTTTTTCTTAATAACCATCATCAAAATTTGATGGCTGCACTCTAAGTAGACATATAAAACAAATAATAAATCACAGTAAACAGTAAGACTAAATCTAAACTATCCTATAATTGTCTTTGATTGTTCTACAGCATCTTATGTTAAGCCTATTAAAAAAGAACATGATAAGTGCAAGAACAAAGATGATTCAAGTCATTAACAGAAGGCAGGATCGAACTAGAAAATTTTTAAGCCCTATGGAAAGAAATTGTCTTCGTAGCGTTTCACTTGGGAGCTGTATCATGCTTCGATTGGATGATTCAAATGCCCTCTGGAGTATTATCAAGCTTTAATTGTGGTAAAGCCTAAATCGCAAAGACACTGTCTATCTTGGTAACATTCTTCAGTGCCTAGAGATAATAAAAATGGCCATCTTATATTATACAACAACACTATATAGGTAAAAAAATAAATTTATTTGACATTGAGATCAAGAACAAGACAAATGACACATCCGAGAGTAAATCCTTTGATAAAATTGCAAAGAAAACAGAAGGGCTAAAACAATAGCAGACCTCTCTTAGTGAAATAAGTAATTCTGGAGGTAAATGCATAGCAATATTCACATTAGCCAATCATACACAATGACTAGTTACAGAATAGCAAATAGCTCCCATAGATTCATAAGGATCTAATGGACAATGCAATGCATTGCCATCATTCCTGCGCACGCCGTACACAATTAAATAACGTCATTAAGGTGGCCAATAGGTATTACACATTCATCAACAAATCAAAATTGCTTTTCTAATCTTAATTCTCAGGTACCACAAAAGTTCAGTGCATGTCTCCATGGAATATTCAAAAATGCACCTTACATCAACTGGGAACACAATAAAAATCTTGCATGCATTGTACAAACAAAATAAAACATACTCCTAAAATGCAGCAGAATTACCCAATTATATTCTTCTCATGTTGAATTATAGAACAATCACCACCTTTGCTATCATTTTACAAAAGTTATAGCCATAAGCCCTCAAATATGTACTACAACAGCTTAGAAAATAGATCCAAACAAACAGAAAAATTGACACAATAAAATTCACAAAAAGCAATTCAAACCAAGAAATAAGTATCAGTACTGCTGAATTCCTGAGTTAACTGCACAGAACAATATTTGGCTGATGTCAAATGTGAAGTTCAAATGGCAACCACGAAATCTCAAAGGAGTGCATGCTGCATCAAATTACTTTATCCCAATGACATAATATGGGGTATTAAACATTCTGAAAATTATAAACAGAATGTAAAAAATGAAAATTAAACACACTGAAATATAATTCACGTGAATTCAGGTAAATATAAGCAAGCAACAGAGCTAACATGCAGTAAATCCAAATGTCTATACCTACTTAAATAATTCCTTCAGAGATTTCGTTTACATAGCCTGCTTACCCCATTTGACCACATATCAGTGGTTTCCCTTAGAATTAATGACAAGGGAAATTGTAACAACTAGCAAAAGAATATATATATATATATACACACACACATATATCACAAGGACATTTGGGACTACCTTTTCCTCCTCATATTCAGAGATCATAACAGAACATCACACACGCCCACTCCACCTACAAATAGAAAGATGTTTATCGGGAAAGATGCCCAGTGTTGCCACTAACATAAGTTAAAGCATTATCCTGTGATGTTCAGTAAACAGCTGATATAAAATACACTTATAGCCACACAATGCGCACAACTTTATCTCTGACCAGGAGAAATTAGATTAGGTTATCTATTGTTATAATATGCATCAAACAGAAAAACTTATATCTACTGCATCAATTACCATGGCAGAAAATGACAAAACAGAATTGTGTGGAAAACCAAAACATAGGAAAGGAAAGCTAATAAAAAAGTATAAAAGGTCACAGCCAATTGGATGTACAATTTCACATAACTATAAAAAGTAAGCAAGTCATGTAACTCTAAGAGTCAATTATCTATCAAATACCTAACAAAATTCAGTTCCTGGATTACTATATTGAGTAATCGCAATGCAGCTATTGTTCCATCAGATGGAAATTAATCATTGTTATATGTGCTGTGTAAATCTGGGTACTGATTGTGCATCCACATTTAGTTCATAGTAAATCTACAACTAAAAATAAGTTTTACAAGAATGATCCGCAAAAGGACATAGAGAAATAGTTATATGACGAAATGAATCTGGCACATCACATAACAGCAGGTAGTGCTCAAGCGAATATGCATACGGGACCCTATTTCTTATGTTCGCTTCAGATATAATTTCTTTCTGGTGCATCTGTTGCTTGTCCTTAGCTTGGTAGTTGTTCAACAAGTATTAGTTTCTCAGTTACTTAAAGCTAGATGAACAGTGGAAAATTCGACGTAAATGAAATAATTAGAACCAAAACAGATTCTCTCTGGGTATGAATTTACCTTGTAGATGTCGGGCACAAAAGGTTCCCTTGTTTATTGACTTTCCCTACTCGAATGGAAACCAACGGAACACAGAGGCACCTTGCTAGTATCCCAATCTCCGATGCTTCAAAATGCTGCTCATGCATAAATTTCAATCCTCGGAACAAAAGAACAAATTGGATCTGACAATACAAGGGATAGCATGATCGCGTCCATACCAGGCTTAGCTGCGCCATGAACCGGTCCTCGGCGACTCCACCTGAGACGTTAAGCGCGAGCAGCGGCTTCAGCCTCTCATCGGCCCGGCAACCGCCGAGCGCCTGCATATCCAAAGCTCTCAGCCACGGCAGAAACCCAGTTTCCACACAGCTCCGGCTGAGCAACAAATCTACATCGCTGTCCTCCTGGATAGCATCCCTCAGCCTGTCGGTGATGCTGCCGGATCTCGCTCCGATCCTGGCCCTATTCGTCTCAACGGATCCGTCGAGAGCATCACCGACAAAAGGCCGATCCGCCCGATCTGAGCCGTCGTCGCCGTGCCCTGGATCTTCTTTCCTCGGGGGAACCATCAATGAAGAAGAAATCAAGGGATCTCGAGCGCCGAGGACGGAGAGAGACGACGGCCAAGAGAAAGAAGGCAATCAATAATGGCGAGGTTAAAAACCCTGACGGTGTGTGGACGAAAATTTATACACTTTTCCGGTTCCGGATTCGAAGTGCCTTTCTCAACTCGGATTTAGTGACAGTTGGCGTCCGGCTACTCCACGTCATTCTGAAATCAGCCTGCAAGCTGGGCCCGCGAGAAACAAAGAAGCCCGTGAGTACACGTCAGTATTTTTTTAAGAATGGCCTGTTTATTTTATTAAAAATTAGTGGGCTGAAAAATTAGATTTTTGAAAATTTGTATGTGTTTGATTTCACGATTTAAAAATCATGAATGTTCAAATTTTTTATTTGATTCAAGTAAATTTAGTTTTATAATTTTAACATATTTAAGATTAAATTGTTAAAAATTTTTAAATTAATTTTTAATTTTAAACTTTTAGTAATTAAGATATTATTCTGATATTGCATATATTTTTTATAATTTTAACATATTTAAGATTAAATTGTTAAAAATTTTAAAATTAATTATAAAAAATATATGCAATATCTAGAATAATATCTTAATTACTAAAAGTTTAAAATTAATTATAAAAATATATTCAATATCTGTAATATCTTAATTACTAAATGTTTAAAATCAATTATAAAAATATTTAATATCTGAAATATCTTAATTATTAAATATTTAAAATTTCTAAAATATTTCTATTATAAAATTTAAAAAAATTAACTTGACTAAAATTTTTTTTCTTGAGTTTTAATTTTCTATTAATTTTGGTGGAAAATCAAACTTTTATTTTCCAAAGAATTTAAATTTTCTAAAAAACAAGTATTAAAATTTTTATATATGTCTTTCTTATTTTATTGATTGTATTTTAATATGTGTTTAAATAAAAAATCGCTACTAATTCTATCAATTTTTAGTTTGATCAGTTAAATATTAATTTAACTTATTTTTTACTTTAATTGAGAGCCTCTATTAAATTAAGGTATTTTTATGTACAATCTCAATATTTTGAGACATTTTCTAAAATTTTAGTACTTATTTACAATTCTCTCTTTTTCAAATTTATTATCTATATTTTTTATTATAATTAAATTAAAATTTTGATAAATTTTATTTTTATGATTTTTTATTTAAACCCTTAACATTTTTATATTTATTTTTTTATTAAATCCTCTTTTTTTTTTCTCATTCCTCTCTTTCTCATGATTTCTTCTCCCTCCCCACGATCGATTTCCCAATCCCGACCTCCTCCTGCGCCCTCCGACCCCGCTCGACCTCCTCCAGCCACCTTCGCCCGCTTAGAT
Organism: Trichopus zeylanicus subsp. travancoricus; assembly: GCA_005019695.1. Classification (NCBI taxonomy): domain Eukaryota; kingdom Viridiplantae; phylum Streptophyta; class Magnoliopsida; order Dioscoreales; family Dioscoreaceae; genus Trichopus; species Trichopus zeylanicus. The sequence continues at coordinate 91,717 of RXID01014921.1, forward strand.
CGCCTTAGGGAATACTTTGTCTCTATTTCGAATGAGCTTGGCATGACCTCTGGAGTTTGTCTTTTACAATATTCTTCTTAGGTTGTATTGTGTTGAGATTCGCAGTGAAAGTTTCACGAATCACCTTGTTCTCAAACAACACAAGAAACGAGAAGTAATACAAGATAAGACAACGGGAGATCCATTATCAATAGATAAAAATTTTACAAGAGTTTATAAGAAGGACTTCACTCTTTCTTACTCAACTAAACTCTTTCTCTAAACCTCGGCAACGCATCCACCTTCAGAGAAAATCTTCAAGAGAGTACCACGAGGAACCACCACGAGAGACCACCGAGAAACACTAGAAAGATCCACACACGAGAGCCAACACTCTCTCTCTTTCTCTTCTCTCTATTCTCTCTATTCATCTCTCTTATTTCTCTCTAGTTCAACCTCTATACTACGCCACACATAAGCCCTATATATTATAGTATATTTACAGACTCTTATTGGATCTGAGTTTTACACAATTATAACTCCTAATAATATAAATCTAAATCCAACTTTGAATTCCTACTTTAACTCAAACTCTAATTAGAGTTCAAGATATCTAAAACTCAACAATATCCATCTTGGCTTGAACTCGGGCGTGCCATCATCACGAATCTTCAGCCGTCATCTCTCATCCAGCCCCTGCCCCTGGGCTACTATCTTATTCAGCTAATTTCAAGATGCGAACTCGAGCCAATCTCGAATTTATTTTTCATGCCTACAGTTTTGTACTTTTGGAAGCTTTTTGGAAGACTTGTATCTGCTGTTGTAGTAAAAGTAATTTGAGGAGACATCAAATTACTCCGAATATCATGCTTCCTCTTCACTATTGTAGTCATCGAAACTCCACCTGCAATGGTGTTTCCTATCAATTAATAAACATTGCCGCACTTCTCATCTTTCATCAGAATTCTAATACCACATGTCACCTTCATGACTCCATCTCTTACTGAATAATTACAACCTTTTGAGTCCAGTACACTAAGTGAAATTAGATTCCTTCGCATCTTGGGGACATGTCTCGCCCCAGTAAGAGTACGAATCGCTCCATTAAATATCTGAATTTAGACTGTTCCCACACCGACGATCTCACAGGCTGAATTATCGCCCAACCAAACAGTACTTTTCTTTTTATTCTCCTCATAAGAAATAAACCAATCCTTCCTGAAGCAAATATGATAAGAACTACCAGAATCTAAAATCCACTTACCAGAAGTGCCGATTTCTGCGGATACTGCAAGAACGTCTCCATCCGCATTATTATCAGAAGTATCATCCGCTATTGCCATCGTCATATTGGAGGACTCTATCTTCCCACGTTCAGGATAATATCATCTAATGTGGTCATACTTTTTACATGAATAACATTGTACTTTCACATTCAATTTTGATTTGGACCGTTGCTTGCCTTCTCCACGCTCTCTTAATCTTCCTCTTTCGTGAGCCACCAATCCTTCACCAAACTCCATATTAATGTTTGAGTTTCTTCTTCTCTCATTAGAAAAAAGACTAGTTGTCACATCTTCCATCTTGAGAGTTTCTTTACCATAAAAAAATGTGGTCACAATATGATCGTACGAAACAGGAAGAAACATTAGGAGAATCAGCACCTTATCGTCCTCTTCAAACTTCACATCAACTTTCAGCAAATCATTGATAATATTATTGAAAGCATTTAGGTGATGTAATATAGTTGTACCTTCGCTCATACGCAGTCCATACAACTGTTGTTTCAGGTAAAACTTATTTGTGAGGCTTTTTGACATGTACAACTTCTCAAGTTTTGTCCAGATGTCCATCGCCGTCTCTTCGTCAATGACATTGTACAAAACCTCATCAGTCAGGCTTAGAATAATTAAATCCAATGTCTTTTGATCTATCTCCTCTCAGTCTTCATTGCTTATCTTGACCGGTCTCTTTTCTTTTCCCTCTAACGTCTTTTGCAAACCTTGAAAAGTAAGAACCGCCTTCATCTTCTTTTGCCATAAGGCAAAATTTATCTTGCCGTCAAACTTCTCCACCTCGAGTAAGAATTTTGTCATCTTAGTTGTTTGCTCCTAGGCTCTGATGCCAATTGTTGGGATTGGCAGCGGAAGTTTCACGAATCACCTTGTTCTCAAACAACACAAGAAACGAGAAGTAATACAATATAAAAGAAAATAACAAGATAAGACAACAGGAGATCCACTATCAATAGATAAAGGCTTTTACAAGAGTTTATAAGAAGGACTTCACTCTTTCTTACTCAACTAAACTCTTTCTCCAAGTCTCGGCAACGCTTCCACCTTCAGAGAGAATCTCCAAGAGAGTACCACGAGGAACCACCACGAGAGACCACCGAGAAGCATTAGAAAAACCCACACACGAGAGCCAACACTCTCTCTCTTTCTTTTCTCTCTATTCTCTCTATTCCTCTCTCTTTATTTCTCTCTAGTTCAACCTCTATACCACGCCACACATAAGCCCTATATATTATAGTATATTTATAGAGTCTTATTGGGTCTGAGTTTTACACAATTACAACTCCTAATAATATAAATCTAAATCCAACTTTGGATTCCTACTTTAACTCAAACTCTAATTAGAGTTCAAGACATCTAAAACTCAACAATATTGCTCGAAAGTTGATTTAGCTTCTCTCCGTTTGGATGAAATGTCTAAGAGAGGAATAGAGCCTAATATTATCTCTAATAACACATTGTTGATTGGGTTCCTGAAGAAAGGAGATGAGAATGTGTTCAAGGAGGCTCTGAAAAGCATTACAGAGAAAGGTCTCTGTATACTTACAACAACCATAGGATCTCAACTCTTTGTATAAGAGAGAGGAGCTGTGGGACTGAAGAGTTGTTGAGTGTGATGGTTTTGAAAGGATTGAAGCTGGACCAGACTATCTATGGCCTATTGATCGATTCCTTTTACAAAAAAAGGGACTTGAAGTCTGCACTGCAAGATGATGCAACCTATTAAATTTGAATGTCTTAAATTCGAATTAAATTTTAAGTTAAATTAAATATTTAAGATTAAAATTAAATTTATGATTGATTTTAAATAATTATTTTGTAATATTATGAATTATAATTAGATTAAAATTTAGATTTAATAAGAAGGTATAAATAATTTAGTAAGATATAATATTTAAATATGATGTAGTACTGAAATTAAATTAGAAAATAAAAAATAGAGAGAATAAAGAGAATAAAGAAAAAAAAAGAATGTGGGTTGATATTCGTGTGCAGATCTTTCTAATATTTTTCAATAATTTTTTATGATGGTTACTCATGATATTTTCTTAAATATTTTCTTTGAATATAAAGACGTTATCGAGATTTGACAAAAAATTTAGTTAAATGAAAAACCAAGAGTTTGGTCTTGTATTGGACATAGCTAGAGAGTGTTTGAAGAAGAAATGGACACCACCCTTCCATAAAGGAAATAACTCCTGGATGGATTGGTGAAGAGTTCTCAGCTTGGTCAAGGACATTGTCAAGAATACGAGGCCAGCGGTAAAGGGCGATGCAGCTGATGCACGGAAGAAGGTTGTAGGCGAACTTACCCTGTCGAATGCAATGAGCTTCAGGTTGAGTTAAATAATGGATGGAGTGAGACTTCTACTGGTTCTACTTGATGGTTGTCGATATTGAACAACTTCCACCAATGGATTCTTGTTCCCATCATTTCAAATTATCCTTTCTCTTTGTTGTTGAGGAATTTTTTTTGAGTTAGTAGACTTGTTAAATTTTGGAAATTGCAGTTTAGAAGGTTAATTTTTACCAGCGCAGGCTTCATTTTGTTTGTGTCAGTTGCTGGTCTCAGATTAACCCTTTTGTTTCTGATTTGACTCCTTGCGTTGGTGCCGAGCATAGCACATGACATTGAATTGGGATTATATGATATATTGCTTGTATACAGCATGTGAAGCAACATTAAATGATGGCAAAACCATCTTTAATAATGCAGTTGACTGTATCCTCTAATTTGCTTGTTGTTATACTTGTCATTCTGTCTTCCGTTGTGGTTTATCAGTTATTTTTCATATGCTCTCTTTTTCGTTAGAAGGCAACTTGGACTGTATCGTACAAATCTTTTGAAATTTATCTTAATCTAATCACATTCTTCAGATGTTTTCCTTCCTAAAGCGCTTCAAACGAGGACGAGGAATGTTACCGTGCAATATTGTGCGAGTGTCAGAAGCAGGAAGGAGGTGACCATAAAGGAGCTGGCGGGGGATGGCGAAGGAGGTGGTGGGGTTACAAGAGAGCTCATTTGGGATCAAAGCAAGCCAGATTGGACGCCGATGAAGCTGATGGATAGCTTGAGGTTGAAGGAGATGGGGTGGAGTCGGGTGGGGCCAAAGGTGGCCGGAGGGCACCGGAGGCGGTCGGGAGGGGCCGGAGGTGGCCCGAGGGCGCCGAAGAAAGTCGGGGCTGGCAGATCGATCCAGGGGAGGGAGACGAAATCGTGAGAAAGATTAAAAAATGAAAAAGAGGATGAAGAAAAAAAAATTATAAAAAATAAACATAAAAATTTTATTTGGGATCATAATTTTTTATTATAAAATTAATATTACTAATTATTAAATTAAATTATTATAAAAAATTAAATAATTTTTTGAATTTTAAATTATTATAAAGTTAATTTCAATAAAAAAATATTAATTTATAAAAATAGTTCGTTTAGTCTTAATTTGATCCTAATTTCAAATCAAAAACTGTTTTAAAAATTTAAAAAAAATATTAAAAAAAAAATAATTTTTTAAAATTTTAATTTAATTACAATATGTAATGAATTTTTTTTAAAAAAATTATAGATAAATATTAAAATTTTGAAATTTTTTTTATAAATAGAATAAATTTTGAAAATTGTATGTGAAAATCTCTTAAATTAATTTGGTGAACTATGGATCACGCGATCTAGCTGATCCTAGATCTAATTAGGTCAAACCCAAGATTTTAAATATTGATTTCGGGATTAATTTTTATATCTATTAAAACTGATATATTTTAGTCGTTAAATATCTCATATTAGTAGTTTATAAAAAAAATTATTTTTTGAACTAAAAATTAATTTTAAATTTAAAAATATTAAAAAAATTTAAAACACATGAAAAAATTAATAGACATATAATTTTTTCAGTAAAAATACTTTAAAAAATAAAAAAAATAAGAGCTAAGATTTGATTCCGGATCATCCGAAACCAAATTCTTAATTATTGAAATAAATATAAATTATGATATAATTATAATATATAAATATAAATAATATATTTTTGAAAATTCAAATGAAAAGTACAGCTCAAAATGGAAATATTTCCACCGAAAGTCCGAACCAAGGCCGAACCCAGACACGGATCGTCCGCTATCAAATTGAAGATGCTTATCTTAGTGCAGTTTTGACGGTGGATGATAGAGTTGTACACTTCCTTGCATGCGGTTTCCGTATAAAATACTCCTCAAGTAACGCCTGAATCCTCTTTCAATAAAATTCGATTCGTTTCCCCTCTCGACACCTCTTCTCAGGCCGTCACCTCGAACGAGCCTCGCCACCGCCAGCGACGATGTCTTCCTCCTCCCGCCCTTTCCCGGCCCCGTCGAAACCCCTCGACCTCGAGATCACGATCGTCTCCGCGAAACACCTCAAGAACGTCAACTGGCGCCACGGCGATCTCAAGCCCTACGCCGTTGTCTACCTCGACCCCGATCGCCGCGCCGCCACCAAGTCGGACGACTGCGGCTCAACTCGCCCCGTCTGGAACGAGCGCGTACTCCTTCCCCTCCCGCCCCTTTCCGTCGACGACCCCTCTCTCGTCCTCACACTCGATATCTTCCATTCCAAGCCTTCCGAGACACCGAAGCCTCTCGTCGCTAGCGTCCGGTGCCCCCTTAAGGACCTCATCGCCGATTCCAAAGTGGCCGCCGATGGGGTGGCCTCTCCTATCAGAACCCTGGAGCTTCGCCGCCCCTCTGGCAGGCCCCAGGGAAAGATACGACTAAGGTTCGCCATCAAGGAACACCCTGCACCTTCCCCGGAGGCCGGTTACCATATCAGCCCTCCTTCTGCGTATTATTATTCGGCTGCTCCGCCGCCTCCTCTTCAATCGGCACGAGATTACGGCCGCTTCTCTCCTCAGCCGCCGCCACCGCCTCTCCCTCCTCATAGTCATCCCGTTCCTACTCCCCAGCCCTCGCAGTATTCTTATGGCAGCTACTCTGATCCGTACTCGGGATATTTCGCCTCTGGCGCTGGGTATTATTCGGCGCCTCTTGCTCCGATGCCAGCCCAGCCTCCTGCTCGGTCGTACTATAACCGCGGGTCTGGATATGGTGGCCCCTCTGCGCCTGTCGACTATTCCGCCGGTTCTTCTTATTTCGAGCAGAAGCAGAAGAGCAACAGATTGGGAATGGGAGCTGGCTTGGCGGTCGGCGCAGTGGCGGGAGCAATGGGAGCACTTGCAATGGAAGAGGGCGTAAAGTACGAGGAGGAGAAGATTGCGGAGAGGGTGGAGAGCGATCTGGTTACCAGGGATGATTATAGTGATTATAGGGCGGAGTACTAGGGAAGAATTGCCTGCTTTTTAGAATGGCTGGTGTCTGGTCCTAGTGAAGAGGTAACAATGAATCAGCTTGAGTTTTATGTGTCTGAATTTTTTTTTCCCATAGCATGTGTATAATATTATCTGTGCCTGCTTTATCTTTAATGTTTAAGTGTTTGGATCAGTGGAGGAAAATGCGCTTATGTTCATGGTGCTTTTTAGGAATGGCTGTTTGCTTTTATCAATTCCAGAAAATCTATGCTAAACTTCTGTACTTATTTTATTTGAAAATTTCCTGGTTGTTTTTGTGCTTTACGTTTAAGTTATAATTCATGGATGTTTATTCCCGTGTGACGGGGATCAAGTATGATAATAGGCCAAAATGCAAATACAATATGGTGTCTGATTGGGATCCCCGTTTGGTTTGGAACTAAAATGCAAGATAATCTCGCTTTGGAATACTGCTTCTAGTTCAATTTTAGTTCAAATTGAGACTAGCTAGTCTGACCTGAGATCATCCCAAACCAAATGCTCTCGAGACTATCACTAGGCATGTGGCATTAAATTCATGAAATCTCAGACATTATACACAAATTACTCTGACTTCTGTGTATTTGATCTTATTATGTTGAGAAAATTAGTTGGCATTGATTGCAGCTAAGCATACTAGATGCTAGTCTTAAGGTCTGGACTGTTCTTCTTGAGGTGGTCATTGATCTTTGTATATTCAAATATCATCTATGCAACTGGTGCTTACCCACTAATTGACTACTCAAGCAGTTTTATCGGAAACTATCAGATGCTAGGCTTGTAAAGCACATGTTTTAGTGATAATCATGCATAGGACCAACTTTGCTTATCTATCAAAATCACCTTATAGGCTTATACTGCAGGTGGTAGTTCTGACCATCCTAGAAAGAGATCTTGATTAGCTTGTGATTGTTGAAGGCCCTGAAATACCTGTTGGCTTATATTGTGGTCCAGAGATTGAAGAGAGGAAGGCACAGTGATGGTTGGACTTATTAATCCCTGTAGAAGTACATAGCACTTTATTAAGATGGGAAAAACATCACATACAGTTCAATATTTTGGTGAAAATGGTGGTTTCCTTGCATATTAGTATGATGAATACAATGTTAGCAGTGTTTAGAATGGCTTATCGAAAGGAATATCGATGAATTTGGAGTGATGTGGTTTGAGGTGGAAGAGTTATCTTTTGATAAGTTACCAAGAACCGAGAGTCCATAATGTGGATCTAGCATGTTCAGAAAGGTTTATAAGGAGAACAATTCACAAATAGCAAGTCAGCAACCCTTGCAATTTGTTAGTTTATTTTTGGTTCGGCTCATAGGAGTTGGTGATAAATATATTCCACCAATGTTTCAATTCACCTTATGAACTTTTCTTGGGTTGGTCTAGATTGTTCCAAGTTGATGTGCAATTAGCTCAGGGAGCTGCTTCTACCAACCCTTTCCAACCTGTAGTACATTTATGTTAAACTCACTCTTCTTGCTCCACTTGTTCTTTGATATAAATTTAGAAAAACATTTATCATACATTATTGGCTCTTCAGAGACCGGGCATGACAGTAGTGCATTTCTAAAGGTGAGAAGAACCAAATCTGAAGCTGTATGAACCAGGGCGTCCTCTAGCTTTGATCTCCCAACGCTGGGCCCAGCCTTGCTCTCACTCTTGTGTCATTATTTTGGGCCGGTCCATCCAATTTCTCTAGGATTATTGGCTTGGCCTTGGAACACACATGGGGATTGATTACAGGCCTAGTGGCTTATTGGTAGCACCACCCCATCTCATCTTGTTATTATGTATTCCTGTCTTTGACACTAGACATTATATCTGTGCTATGCCATGACATGTTGGTTGTTTCTATGTTATAAGCAGAAGACCAAATTCCTTCCAGTTGGCATATGGCCTAATTCTCGTCTGGCATAAATGAAAGGTTCATTTCTAATTTGACAAGTTAAGAAGTCTTGCACAATGCCATCACTTCATGGAAGGTGTTTTGTGGTTTACTTATACTATTCAATTGGATGTTTAGCTTGTATTTTAATGTATTTTTTGTCTAATGATGATAGTGGAACCAGGATGTTTGTGAACAGAAACTGTAATGATACATCAATCAAATTACTGAAAATGAATTATAGAAAATATGGATTTTGTATTTCAATGTCTTGTTAATTAGTTGGTAAAAAAAGGGAAATATTGGATGATCAACTCTGTGAACTGCCTGCTTAAATAACTCGACCAAGGATACTTTTGTAAAGAACTATATAATTCTTTACTTCGCACCAGCCTCTCTTAAAGAACTGTTGTTTTTTTATCCCTGATCTTGGTTTATGGAACGAAGTGGCATTTGCCCTAAATATTCACGACATCCACTTATCCTGCCTGATTACGATGGGCATGCAATTGCCACCAACACTTGCTATAGAGAAGCAGGCAAATTTTTTGTTATTTTTTGTACTTTTAAATTTTTTTATAATTTTCTAAACTTTTGATTAGTTTTTTAATCATTTTTTATATTTTTAAGGAGTTTTTTTTTACAAGTTTCTGTACTTTTAGAGGTTTTTATGATTTAACACTGTATACAAAAATGAGATAGTTTTATTAAGAGATATATAACATATTGTAATTCTTAGAAAAAATATTACTATTTTATAAAAAAAATTATAGAAAATGTTTTCTCTTATATTTTATCTCTTGTCATATGTAATAAATCACGGGTACAAGAACCTGATGCGGACTCATTTTTTAATATGAGTGAGTTAGATCTACTCAATCATTATATTTATGTTTCGTATGGGATAAATCATTTGTGAAGAATTAACCCCAGCCTTTCTTCAGGATATTGTTCGAAATTAAAATTTCTCAAAAATATTTTTTATAAAGTTAAAATTATTTATATTACATCATTATTAAATTAACTTATTATAAAAAAAATTAGTTTTTCGAAATTTAAATTATTATAAAATTAATTTTTATAAAAAATATTAATTTATAAAATTAGTTGACTTTAATTTTTGTTTCCAACAAAACGGTGTCGATCCCTGATCCGAACAAGCCCAGCCTAGCAATAATGGAATTAGCACAATTGGACCCGGATTTATGACTTTGACCCGGATCGGAACCGAGTCCCTCTCTCTCTCTCTCACTCCGCCTCACCTCTCGTTGCCAATTCGGCGATTTGAAATCCTAGATCGGAGTTCTCTGAGTAGACGGCGAGCATGGAGGAGACGAAGATCTATCACGAGAAGCAAAGCTTGCAGTTCTGTCTCTTGCACGTTCTCAATAACCTTTTCCAGGTAATTGTCTTCTCGATTTTCACTTGCCCATGCTTATGATTTCAAGCCTTCCCTTGGTCATTCTGATCAAAAGCATTTCTACCTCGATTTTCTTGGAATCTAGAGTTGTTTTGATTGTGATGTTGTTCAAATTTCCTTCCTTTTTAGATTTATTTTGAAAATCAATTGCTAGAAAATTTTTTTTTTACCATATTTGCATTGGTATTTCAATAGCTTTGTTATGGTTCAGGATAAGAATTCATTCACTCGAGCAGAGTTGGATGCAATTGCTCACAAACTCGTTGTTGACGATCCTAACAGGTCCTCTATCGCTCATCTTTAAGCCCCACCATAACACGTTGACCGGAAACTATGACGTTAATGTGCTGATCGCGGCGCTAGAGGGCAGGGGGAAACAAGTGCTTTGGCATGATCGTCAAAACAGAGCTTCGTCAATCAACCTCCCCCGAGAAACACTGGATGGTATAATGCTCAACATTCCCACCAGGTGGTTTGGTGGGCTTTGGCGAATTATAGGCATTGGGCCACATTACGAAGCATTCATGGCGTTTGGCACAACCTAGACAGCGATCTTAAAGCTGCAAAACCTTTTCAAAGTGAAAAAGAAGTGTTGGAATTCTTGGATAACATCATTCGGCGAAGGTGGAGAAGTATTCCTCATCTTTCAACAGGGAGGTCTGACGTATACTCATACAGTTATCTAGTCTCATTTGACTTTGATGATTTTTGGAACTCATGGAATTCTTGAGGAAAAAAATCGAAAAAAGGTCACTTTGTGATGTGTTTGCAGCTTCCACTGACCTACTGCTCTTTGTTATTTGCCTGCTGATTATACTATGTTTGAGCCTTCCTGATACATCACCTGCAAACAGCAGCAATGAATTTTATAGAAAAGTGATGCCTGGGAGCAGGTCAGAGGAAGTGATACTAGGTGGGCTTGGGCAAATGATGGTTAGTATGTTGCCTGATGATCTTGCTTTCACTATCTTTGTCCCATCGGAAGCAGCTCTTGATCATGTTCTGCGGCTTTGAGCAACTGATAGCCTGGTCAAATAGAGGATAAATGATACTAATACAGTTTGTTCGCTTGTGATGGGGCCCTCCCCTATTTCTCAACATGTACTTTCTGGAGCAGTGTCATTCACTGGAGAGATAACTTTTGATTCTGTATCAGGATTCAAACTATATGCTTGGAAAGACTCAAATGGTGCTTTGATTGTCAACAATGTCAGGTCAGAAAGAGTGGACTGATGATGGATGCTTATTTTGAAGAATCATTCTCTTCAACCGAAGACTAACATATTGTTCTGAATGCTGAGTTTCATGTTGTGCATGATAAAGTTCATTGCACTTAGTTGTTGAAGGCATATTCGGAAGCAGTTTCAGAGTTTGGTAGTGTTGATGATAAACAAACCCATGCCATCCTCCTTGTACAGCAGTTTTTTAGTTTTTTTTTTTTAAAAAGAAACCTGTTCATTAGCTACTTGCAAAATGGTTGTGAACCTGTGACCCATTTCATTTTCCAAATCTTTTTATAATTCGTATTCTCATAAATAAAACAGCAGCTTATGATATCTTGTACTCCCTGGGGGGAATCTCAGTGGTTACAGCTTTGTTTCAGCTATCTTTCTGTGTCACTGAAGCAACTATCAACGGCGAGCAAAAAATCCATGCATTTAACCAATGAGTTTACTAAAAGTGCCAATAATCATCCTCCCATCCAATGCGACCGAATTGCCATTGAACACCCTGGACCCAAACAAGCGAATTGCCTTACAATCTCGCTAAAAGCTAACAGCCAAATCCCAAGGAATATCATTTCCCATGCCACATGTTTACCTTCAAAAGATCTGATCAGCCATAGGTGATTGCCGGCACCGAAAAAACCTTCTCGCCAACCATTGAATAGGTCTGAGCAGCTGAGCTCTCTTCTTCCCCCAGAACCAGATGGCTGCATTGTACTGTCCATTGCGTATTGTTCGTGTGGCAGCACGCCAGTCGTACTTCTCCATCTCTTCTCGAGCTGCCTTGCCCATAGCTTCTCGAAATTCTGTGCAAGATAGCAGGCTTTGGAGCTTGCCCAACACAGTCATCAAGGTCTCCAGGAGAATACAGGAAGCTGGCTTTCCCTTCCTGGTCCTATAGAATGATATCACGAATCCATCCAACACGAAATGCCACTGCTGGGCGAGCTCGCGCGGGGGAAGCTCGCGCGGGGCGGGTTCACGCCTCTCCCTTGCGCCAGCGCCGTCTCCGGTCCAATTCGTACGTCCGATTTCTACCGGATATTATTCATTTGTATAGGACTATTTACGTAACTCTTTATTATTTTAAAAAATTTTAAATATATTATAATTTTTTAATTTGAAGTTAAAAAATAATTAAAATAAAGTTAAATTTTGATCAAATATAATTAATAAATAAAAAATATATTTTGGTTGAAACTGAAATGGAAATGATTTTGATCGAAACACGTTGATTTTTCTGTTCACGTGCATGCATGCATGACCATTCCACCGAAAGTAAAGTTAAAAAAAATTTGTATCGGTTTCACTCCCATATGAATCGCTGATACGAGATTACGCAGAGCTAGTTATTCTGTCTCGTATGTCTATAAATATTCATCTGGATCGTTCAGGTACTAAATTCATAATTTCACATCCAGATATTTCAAACTCAACTGATGATGATGATTAATTGTATTACGTTATAATTAATAAATTATGTATGTGTCAAGTATATTTTAATAGTAAGTTAAATTTTCTTATGTTAATTTTTAACTTTTTAATCATATTTATATTATTTCTCGTATATTTTTTTATAGAGTTATATATAAAATCAGTGGTTAACTATCAAAATTTAATTTTAATTAATTAAAATAATATTTAATATTGTGATAAAATTAATTATAGATTCTTTCATAATTTTTAAATTTTTATAAAAAATTTTTAAATTTTTATTATATTTTTAATTTAAAGTCAAATTACAGTTAAAATATAATCAAACTCTGGTCAATACATAATTAATAATTAAAAAAAAAAATTTAGTCAAAATCGAAATGATCGAAACTGAAACTAAAATGGTCGAAACGTATTGATTTCAAGAAACTGAAATTAAAATTTAAAGCCTTAATTTCAACCATTTAAATAGCTTTTGATCCTATAACCCCACCGCTAGATTAGTCCCACTCGATGGAAGCCTTGACACGTATATGCGCATCTTCCAACTTCAAATACGTACTAAGATGTTAATCACACAGCATCCAAGCACTTCGACAGCTTCACAGAGTGGAATAACCCATAGAACATCGAAGGATGCTATCAATTCAAACATAGAAACAGGAGCTAGAATCCAAATATCCAGGATGACGAATAGAGTTTAGGGTAGAATCCAAATACCCAGGATGATATAATGCAAGTTGTGGATACTTACTGGATATCCAGCAGAATATCTTGGTGGCAGCAAACGTCAAACCTAAACGACAAATCCAAGGTTTGCATTAGGTTGGTTTTGACAAGGCGTTGGTTATACCAACCAATCACCATACAGACCACATATTGCATGTTTGTATGTGGGTGAAGCCTATCAAAACAGTTCTGAACCATGTTGTCAACCAAGACGTCAGAATCTCATTAAACTTCGAAGTTTGAAAACATGATCAGGTCCTGCTCACCTTTAAAGCAGCTAAGCCCATAGAGTCGTACCTATCCCCAGCAAAGCAGATTTTCTCGTCTGTCTAAGCAACAGCACTTTGCCCACTTTGACCAACATACCTCTAAAAGAAACAATGATGTGATAGTGCATTGCAGCCGTCCATTTCTCTGTATCATGCTTTTCCTTTCTTTTCTTTGTTCATTACTTCAAGGCATGCCTAAATTCTTCTGTTGATTCAAAGGCATACCTTACCTATATCACACGGCCTCAACCATACAAAGATAGAATGGCCCTGTGTCTGCGTCTAAAGACTTGTTGTGCTTATTCTGCATGACCACATAGCAGCCACCCATGTTTTGTCAGCCATGCATCTCACCTTGTAACCCTTCTTGCATATTTCACTCCCTAGCTCCCACAGGAATCATAGCTCCTTTTCCTGCTTCTTTCCGTCTATCTCCACAATCTTTGTCTTTTTCTTTTACATTTGAATGCTTTGTTTATGCTCAACTTTCTCCAATAAATTCACCACCCATTTCTATAGCATTTCAGGCAGCATGATCTTTTTCCACTGCAGCTGGTGTTTGAAGAAAGATTTTGAGGAAAGATGATAAGAAGCTCAAGCAGGCGTGTAGTCTTCAGCCCAGAATGTCATGAAAAGCCAACCATCTCCCTCAACTGCAACTTCAACGTGATACCCAGATATCAGAGACCAGCTGCAGGAGGCTTCACTTGTAGATTGAATGCCATCTCACCTTTGAAGTTCTTCCGACGGGTTGGAACCAGCATGGCCAGAGCACTATGCCTGCTCTCCAGGACGAAACCTGCCACCAGAGGTACTCCTTCAACCTTGACTCCCCGGAGGTACTCAGTTTCTGGAGATCATTACAGGACTGAAGCCATTGAAGACTGCATTGAATTCATCAATTCCTACAGGAAGTCTAGCTAGATTTATTGGCAGTCGATATGTTATGCTATTTGTAAACCAAATTTAGATGATATGTAAAACATTGTCTCCCAGCTGCTCATGTGCAAAGGAACGTCTCTTTGTATTAGAACTAGAGTAGCAATGCTCAAGATAACCAGAACAATTTTCAATGCTCATACTAAACGAAAAGATGCACCAATTTCTTCAACTTCATGGACCGCAAATTCTGAGGGCACATGGACAAACACTTTCTGACTTTTCTGAGTAGGCAAATTCAACATTACGTAGCGAACATGTTTCAGAACAAAGAAAAGCAGATGTAAACATCTCTCCTCATATTAAGGCTTCTCACCTCGACTTCTCAACAGCGTAGTATGCCTTTGTCGGTATTCCCAACTCTTTATGTTGGACATCAATAATGAACAAGACTGGATTGGGAACATAACTGGAATAAAGGAATTATTTTTTAGTTAATTGTAGATCATGAGCAAGACTTTGCACATCACCATCCATATGATCTGGAGCAATTTCTAGGAACCAAAAACTAATGTCAGAATGTAAGAGCCCTGAGGTAATATTTTTCTCGTCAGACAATTTTTTCGCAAGGTAGGAATCTTCGCCAGTTTTAAAGGGTCAAGGAAGACTACAGTTTATCAGGAAATTAGGCTCTCCTCAATGTAGAGCATGGGAAAATTCCATCTCAAGTACTTGAGATTTTGAAATATAAGGAGAAAAGGCAGAATCATAAAGACAAACGTATTATCTTACTCATGGAACAATGAATGAATTTCCAAGTCATTTTCGCGGAGTTTTGGACCAGTGCTGTACCAGCCCACGACGTGCTCCTTGGCGGAAACGATGACAATCATTTAATGGAAAGAGATACATATTCATGAGCAGTCAGTTCACAAGAATGCAACCGTTTTACTTGAGCGCGAAGAAATGAATTATTAGGGAGAGATCGAGAGAGAAAGAGATGAGGAAGAGACCGGCGTAGCTGTTTGTGACATTGACGGAGCCCTTGAAGGAGGAGCCGAGGAGGACGCCGATGACGCGCTTGCAGGTATCGCAGGCGACGTCGTTGTAGTTGTCTACACTCTACAATGCAGAGGGGCGAGAGAATGCACGATCACCTTCTCGATCGCTCGGCTGGAGATCTGCTGCGTCTTTATCACATCCATCTTTGCTTTGCTTCTCTCTCTCTTCTCGTCTCTTCTCTTCTCACCACAGTAGGAGGAGGTTTGGGATATCGATCAAACTGGCTGGGGGTTCGGGTCGGGTCGAGCCGCCAGGCCTACTGCGGTCCGTCCAAGGGAATTTGATCCGACAATAACCAAAACAAGAACCTGAAACGAACCAAAAAATCTAAACCAAAGGAGAACCACGAACCGGAACTTTGAACCTATACCAGGAGTCGAAACACGAGCCTAAACTAGATACATTGATGTGATTCAGAAAAAAAATCAAATTATTCAAATAAATCATGGTCATGACTCAAAGAAAGTCGAAAAACAATTGAAGGAAAACATCAAAAAATTCAAAAATACAAACAGAAAAACGCAAGTTTCATGGCCCTGCTGAAAGTCCTGCAACCCCAGCAAAGATTATGAGGCGACTTGCATTAAGAATATCTTGTGGTTCTTGTAGCTGCATATATTAACAACTTATTACCATAAAAGATTAAGTATGAAACTATCAACTGGTCAAATGTTACATTTTAACCCAGTGTTTTCTTTTTTCAATTCTTTTCTTACCATACAAAAGAAATTTTACACAAGGCCAACGCCATCTACAAATCAAAATTTCAAAATATCTTCAAAAATCAGCACTTAAATACTAGAAAAATCATGTAAGAAAACTGAAAGGATTCATCGTAACTGATACACCTGTAGATGATAACCTGTCGATCAAAGCATTGTTTCGAGGCCAAGAGATTCTCTCTCTCTTTTCTTCTTTCGTTTTTTTTTTTTGGCTTGATTCAAACTGATTTAGAACATCAACCAAATTAAATGAACAATACACATGTTTTTCACAATTAGAGTGATAATCAGATTACAACGATGAATAGATAAAAAATGAGAATTACTTCATAGACACCGTAATGCAGAAATCTATGTTCATATTCGAAACAAACAAAAGCATTGCAAGGTCGTATCATTTGTTGAACTTTTAAACATGAGATTTTCATCATATAAATAGAAATAAAATGTACAGAATAAGCAGCAGCAGCAAACAACAACTTCCAACACCACCAATAAAGTTGATGGCAGGAATTCAAATGAAAGTTCCAAGACTGAACTTATCAGTTCTTGGCAAAGAGACCACCAAAGCCGCCTAATTTTTTCTTGTTGTTCGGGAAAGAGACGGAGGCGGTGGACTTCTTGCTGCTCCCGTTCTTCTCTTCTGCCTTCTTCAAAATGGGATCGGTTTCGAGGAGCTGGTCCTCCTTCTGGAGGCCGCCCAGTATCCAGTCCAGCAGCCCCTTCTGTTCCGTAGCTCCTCCACCGCTACTGCTCTTCGTTGCTCTTGCCGCAACTACCCTGCCACCGCCGGCCACAGTAAGACCCATTCCCATCCATACAGACGCCATGCTTCCTGCTCTGTGGGCTTTTCCTTCCTCTTCTCTCTGTGGGGTTGCAAATGTAACTTCTACAGCCTTCTTTTTTATTTCTGTGATCCTCATCCAATGGTCCACAACACTTAATGCAGATGGGCCCATAACTTGGAGCAGCATTGACAGCACAAGCCAGCCACAAGTTCGCTAATGTGGACCACAATAATTTGTTGGATTTTTGAAAAGAAATTCAAAAAAGTGGAAAAAATCTCGAATGCCTCTGCTTTGTGGGGGTGATAAGGAAGACCTCATCGACAGTGCTGGGCCATGGATTGGACACGCCCTATATACAACCAATCTGGAAAATCATCACAGAAAAAAAAAAAACCAAAAAATGAAACCCATGTAACACCAGAATCTGATAGTGATATCTATTTATAGGAAGCTCAGTCGCAGTTCCAGTAGAAGATCTCTGGCTGCATCCTTGCGGTACTCGTTCCTCATCATTCTCACTTTTTCCAGTTCCAAGTCATAACACTTGACAGGGAACGACTCCAACGTCTCAATTTTTCTTTCCTTCTGCAGCACTTGCTCTTCTTGTGTTGCGCATTCTGCAGAATAAACTTTAACAATGGGACATGAGTATGGCCATCATGCATTCATGCGCGACAGCATCAAAATTTTTAAAATTCTTTACACAAATGAGATAGGGCACTTCTTGACGATCACCACGTAGTTGGGAGCTTCTTTTTTGCATGGAGTGAGTGTTGGTGCATCTCCTCCTCCATGCGGCGTCTCTTAATGTGATGGCACACCGGAGCCTTGTGGTTCTGGAACCAGTAGAAGACATTCATGCTCTCTATCATTCTTGCCATGTCACCTGTGCTGAGAGGTAATGTTCTGGATCTGTTCAGTGCTCGAAGTTTGGAGCTCGGCTCTGAACAGATCCATCAGCACCTTGACCTGCTCCACAGTCGGAGTCGGATTCCACCGCCGGCATTTGACACCCGCAGCTTCGTACAGAACCCCCTCCCGACTCCCCTGATGGTTAAGTCAGAAGCATCATGCTTTCCAATCCCGAACAATTCAAATCAGTGGTCCGATGCATGTCCGAAAATTACAAGTGATTGTCCTTGTGCATTTGTCTTGATCTCGTCTTTGCATGGATGATGAATGGACATTTGCTTTTAGACTTTTATTATTTAAGGCTTTCGTTTGTGTTGATTCATGCAATTAGATTGTCACGATAGCGGGTTTTTTTGTCGCAAGAGTTCCTCATCTTCAACCTTCGGTATGCTGGTGCACCCGGACAAGGCTGGAAAACGAAGTTAGAGAACGCCCCCCACTAGGCTACTTCGGTGACTGGAAATTACATGAATGACTGGGCAATTGAGAAGATTAAAAGTTGGATTGATGAAGAACAATAAGACAAAAAAATTCAGAAGCTCAAAACGACAAAGATAGTGAAAACACATTTGTGAATCCATATGATTTGCCTTTCTTACTTGTCAAGTACTTGAAACTAAGACAAAAGACAACAAATAGGTTAATAACAAGAGGCTGCATGAACTGCAGTAAAACAAAATTCTGGAATGATGAACCTAGACAAAAATACACTTCTCAAACAAGTGATGGCAGACTATGAGACTACTGAATAACCAGAGAACCAAACAGAAACAGATGGCCTGAAGAACAGACAGAACAAAATTTCCTCTCAAACTCCAGTATCAGTGTTGATGCAAGGAAGTAATGGAACAGCAGCCCAAGTCGAATGCAACTTCCGAGTTGTGCAGTGAAGATTTTATAAGATCTGAGCAGCTGTGTTCAACTTTTCTGCAATGCTAAGTTGCAACCTAATAATACTCGTCAAATAATTCAATGCAAGATTGTCCTACAAAAGACAACTTAGTGAGATTGGCATGCAAAGGAATGAGACCAATAACAAGGCTAAACTTGTACACATGTACCTGTATCCTGTCATTGAAGACCTTGTCAAAAGCAGCTGGAGATATTTTCGGGATTGATGCCAATGTTTCTGCAATAAATCTCCCAATATTATTATCAGGAGTTACATGTCCTTCCTGAAAATGAAGAATTTGGGACTTCAAAAAAGTATCAATGAGAAACCAAAAAATGCAACAAGGGAGGGCCGAGTCCACATACGACAACATCATCCACATATTTATAGACATCATCTATCAGAGTAAGCAGCCGCTTCATTGAAGCTTCCATCCCTTCCAAATCATTGGGGAGCTTGTCCACCATTGTGGTTTTCAAAATGTCAACTGTGATCATGGGAAAGTAAACATAAACCTTACTTGATTAACAGAAAAGCTTCCTAAACCCCTCAGCTTTAGAAAGAGTAAAGTGAGTAGGGCAGATATCAGAATCTTTAAAGAACTAAAATAGCAAAATTTGACTGTCTGAACCAGTAAAACATGACAATAAGGACAGTTCCATAATGCAGTTCAGCAAGAACAACACCACTGGGAAAATGGATCAGAGAGCTTTCCATATGATTGATTTAAAGGCTCAAACCAGCCTATCTGAAAGAAACTAGAAAAAAGCTAAACAAATAGCAAATGGTTAGGATTGCAAATTAATGCCACTGGCAGTCATCTAATCATGTCATAGGCAGCTTGGTTCAGGTTACTGGAGATCTGTCATTAAAGTCTATTCAACCTGATGACAGACCATGAACTTTCTCAAAAGAAAAACAAAGTATTTGCACAAAGTGTCAAATACTCAACTAACGCAGGAGCCATGTCTACTATCAAGTTCTTGAAAATTAATGTTAGCAGACTAATTTCATATAAACAATGAAAATTTGTGAAGACCAAGCCAAAAACATACATCCAACTCGTTCCGCTTCGAGCATTTGCAAATCTAGAGGGATTTCATTGAATTGTGCTGCAAGCTGCCGATCTCCCAAAGACAAGTTAACAGAGACATAAGCTTTTATAGAGGCCTCTCCATTCATAAATCCAGTGTCCACAGTTAGATGAACAGGGTTCGCTACTTCTTTTGAATAAAATTCATGAATTAGGGAACTCCCAGCTGAAACACCAAAACCAGTTGAAAACCTGCACAATACATAATGCCAAAGAATCAGAACAAAGTAATACCATCAAATAATTACAACATATTTTTCAAGCAGATTGCAGATAGTAAATCACTCGTTTAACGGTAGGTTGCCAGAAGAGAGGTCAATATCAGAATGTATGACCTAAAGAAAATTCAGCGAGGGAATAGAAGAGCAAGGTGAAAAATTTTGATAAAAATTTAGAGAAGGTATGTCAATTAACATCGCTTGTAGAATAACTTAATAGAGGCTTGGCATTATAAATCGCTTCTTACCTTTTGATATGGATGCCATCATGAGTGTATAGCCTCTGCTCTCTATTAAGTGACCGATTTCTACATTAACAATGCACACAAAAGATACTCCACTGGCATATATCTAGAAAATAAAGTTATGCTCCACAAAAGTCCATCATTAAAGTCCTCCAGGACCTAATAAATAAGTACACAATTACTACTCACACATTGGCTATTACCTAGGAATGTTGATTTCTTCATCTTCAATTGGAAAACCACAATGCATGAGAACTATGAGTTTCTACACCAGTAGAAAGTATGCCTATTAGAACTTACACATTGCCCATTACCAAGTGGTGTTGATCTTCATCTTCATTCAGAAAAAAGCAAGTTGAACAACAACTATAAGTTTTACAACTGTTTTGTTCGTGAAAAATACAGAGGCTGTAATTAGCTGATATTTTTGGTATTCTTTCTTCCAAATGGAACAAGAAATTTCTATAACACGGGAAACAACCACAGGTAGTACTTGTGTAGCCGAGATAGCTCCACAATGCTTGGTGCATAGTGCCTGGTATGCTGATAAAAAAGGAATTTGCAATAGTCATGATTAAAAAAAAAAAACGCTGCTAGTGTACAGTACCATCCAACAATGACTTCCTTGGGGTTCACCTTCTGGTGGGATGCAAACAAGTTGTGGTGATAGTCGATATCCAAGGCAACCTATAGAAAAGCATAGGGTGAACTGAGGCCAAAAGCTGACACAAGTTTCAACATAACCGTCCAAATTCACCTATTTAATAATTTCTATCGCAACAATCGTGAACGGAAGATGAAATTTGAAATCAAATGGATAAAACGAACATGAAGCATGTAGCATATATTCCAAAACAAAGCAGAAACCACAATCCCCACCAATACAGATAAACAGGCAAAAAGAACAAAGTAGAATTCAAGATTCGGTTTTGATATATGAACACTCCGAATCAAATAGATTATTTCTCAAGAATCGCATGAACAATAAAATTCTGATAAAACCTAGAACAAGAACAGAAAAATGGAGGCGATTAGTATAGGACGAGAGAGGATGTGACCTGGTCCGAGCCTTCGCTGTGGGGGACGACATACGAATTCTTGATTTCGACCGTGCCGTCGGAGGACATGGAGCCCAGAAGGGTGCCGATGACGCGGTCGGCCTTGTCGTCGCGCCTGACGAAGGAATCGCAGATATTGAAGAGGACGACTGGGTGGATCCTCGCGCTCAGGCTCGACGGCGACGGGAAGAACTGCAGCACAGTCGATGACGCCATCGTCTTTTCAAACCGCCGCCGTTCTCCGGGTCTGCTTCTGTTTGTTCGCTTGCTTGCCTGCTAGGGTTTCGTCGAGCTAGCTTCTTCGATTGGATCGGGTTTCGGGTGGATTAATGGGCCTTGGGCCTAGGACTCAGCACAATTGTGGATCGCCAAATGGCTGAGATAGCAAACCGTTATCCATATGGATCCGTTTTAAGGGAGTAAACACAAAATTCTTAATTTTTATTTTAATCCACAAACTGTGTAAATATTAGATTAAACTCGAATTCTAAAATTACTCATCTAAAATTATGGGTGTAAGTAACAATTATTAATGATACTATGACATGATATAATTGTAAATAATACTATCTATAATATTGAACATCATAAATATTCAAAATAACTAATATAGTTATTTAACAAATATATTTATGACAATTATATCATAATATGATAATAAAATGACTCATTTGCTTACTTTATACGGTAAATATAAATCATAATTTTTTTACTCTCTAAATAAATTTTAAAAATCGTTATTTTTATCTTTATCGAAGATATTTTTAAATTTCTTAAACTCTCTGTCTATATATATATCTCATGTCTAAAATATATTTCCCTTCGAAACCCTAGCCATTAAAACACATAACTAGAAAATCATAGGTAGTATGTATACCTTGCTTTGCGTATAACCTCCGTGACTACTTCTTGATTCATAATATTCGCGAATTTTTTGCATCTCAAAGTATGGAGCCCTAGAATATCTTAAAATTGCATCTTACTCAATTTACACCAAGTCGAAAATCCACTTGCTACATGTGGTAGTTGAGAATGAAAATTTCAAGTTAACTCTTTGAATCATCACGAATCATAATCAAGTCCATATTCATCCATTAATCCAAATTAGAATGAATAAAAAAAGGCGGGATACCACGTATCGAAATAAGCTTACATTGAAGCGGATTAGAGTGTTCTTTCTCATGAGGACGACGGGATTCCCTGCGCAGGACCTTCCTGATGTTCTGGAGCTGGTTGGAGCCGACGTTGTCGGCGGCGGCGATGAGGACCTGCCTGTATTCGTTCAAGAGGCGGCATAGTTTTTTGTCGTACTCCACCTTCTTCTCCGCCTTGGACACCTTCATCGCCATGTAATTAATATCCCTCTCTCTCAATAGATGATGAAGATGGCGGTGGTAATGGATCCGATGCGGCGTCGGCGGCGATGCTCGAGGGCCAAGGCCAAGCTGCTAGGGAGCTTCGTCAAGGTGGACGGCGAACGAAACCGTCTCTTTAACCTCGAGCAAGCAAGCAAGCAAGCGGTGCTTTCTATTGAAGCTCGACTTGTGCTATCAATAACGTAATATCGAAACAAGAGAAGAAAACCCTAGATTGGACGGTAGCCGGTAGGTGTTATCAAACATACAAAAAGGATCAAGCAACCCGGCCCCACGCCCAAATCAAACTCCCGCTGTCTGTTTGATGTTCGATTTGGGCCGGGCATATCATCCATGGATAATATGAAGAAGGTCTGCATAAGGCTCCGATGTTTTCTTGGATCATGCAGAAAATTTTTGGCAATTCAAAGCAGTGACCCTGAGAACAATTAGAATGAAAGACAATCATGGCGTCGAGCAACAATTTAGTCATCGGAATTTTTATTCTAAGGTTAAAATTGGAACATTTTAAATATCATAACCCTAAAAACATATCACCTCTGATTAACCTAACAGGTAAGCCCTTGGGCTTTTCATAGAAGCTTAATCAGAGAGTACTTAGTATAGCTGCAATTATAACAAGTCCGTTAGAAAATTGAGACTTAGTTTGAAGTCTCAGTAGAATTCCCATTGACGTTCCACTGGTATCATCATTTTTGGTGAAGTAATGGCTGTGGTTTCTGGTGCAAATTCCGTGTCAGTCAGTCGCTGTGAGATTCTGTTTGCACTCTTTCTGATTTGCCCTGTATTCCCTTTTGCTTTACTTAGCACCTTTAGAATCACATGGTTATCTAATTGAAGTTCCATTGCTTTAGCATGGCACCCGAGACAGGTAGTATAATGTGTTGCATTTTATTTTCATTTATACGAAATTATAGTCCATGAGATTTGTGCTACTATACTATCTTTTCTTTTATATATAGCGTCTCGATTTTATTCTCAACCTTGTGTTATCACTTGTCTTTAGATGTCTGTTTTTTTTAAGTTGTAGACGATGATATGTTGTAAAATCAGCATCCCCTTGTAAAGCAATGCAGTAGTCTTCAAAATGTGGAATCCAGAGTATGTATCTATCGGAACTTTGTGGGGTCATTACCTAGTTCGCGACAACGTCTGCTCATGCTCAACAGGGGGTGCTGGTTATTGTGTAATATTTCCTTTTGTTTTTCTGTAGGTATCCTCCTTTATGTAGTGTCATAGGTTCTTCTCAGAAACCAATTCAATATTCTAGGGTTCACTAGAATAGGTGCAAAAATATTCTCTGATACACGCTAGTAGGATTGTTGAATACATAGAGTCGTCATTGGTCAATGGTAAAGAAGCCCATGGACTGAAGCTATCATATATCCTGTTGATAGTCAGTATGCTTGGAAGATCTGAAGAAAAAGAAGGAAGTTCTCAGTTTAGATTGTTGCCGGAAATTAATGGTCAAAAACATCAACAAGCAATTGCATTCCGAAAATGGCTGATGGTCGCCTTGGGATCGTGTCATCGGTATGTAACCAAATGGAATTCTTTCTTTCTGTCCTAAGTTCAAACCTGGATTCAGGAAGTGTCTCTGTCGGAGAGCATCTAACGTTAGAAGTGGATCATCTCGTTGGTCTGCCAATTTGGGTGGCAGATTATCTATGGGGGTGCATTCTTTGGCACTGTAACCTTTCACTGACCCGTATCGTCCAGCGCTGCCATCATTGTATCGGCCACCAGAAGAAAGGTAGAACAGCAGCGTCCTCTCTTTTCTTTGCTTTTCCATCTTCTTTTCCATTTCTTTATATGCATCCACTGTCTTCCGAATAGAACCAACCCCTTTCATCTGTCTACCATGTTTGGTATTGCAGCAATCCTATTAAGATTCCAGGGACCCAGCAGAGCGTAGAAACAAAATGGGAGAGCACGTGTGCAGCGGTGGGAAACATCATTTAGGCGCAATCAAACGGAGCGAGCTCGGAATCTTCGTAGCAACAAGGTTTCAAAAGGACTTGTTAGCGGCGGACCCTCTTCATTCCCGCCCGCCATCACAGCTTATTGGCTGACAGGAGACGTCAAAGCAGGTTCAAATAATTAATTGTTTCCATTCAACTTGTAATCATCGACAGTCACCCAGACAAGAAACACTACAAGAAACACTCACTCTTTTCCCATTTTAATCACAGCCAAAAAGAACAGTGAAAGATTAGTGCTACACGACTACATGGTATCCTACTGATAGCATAAGAAGTGAATCGCATATTCCTGGCAAGATAACTTTTCCACAAGTTCTCCTTTGAGCAAATGGACGACACGAGAGCGGTGCCGGCTCGCTTTGTGTCTGGTTGGCATTAGTTGTTGTTCTCTATGCCCACCAGCAACTTCTCCTAAAGAGAATAAGGTGGCAATGTTGATCAGCCGTATGACGCCTTTTCCTTCTCCCGGTTTTCGTTTGTCAATGACTACTGCTTCGTGGGTTACGCATTACTTCATTGATTTCTTCGGCGCAAGGTTTTCAATTCAAATCGTGTTGCTGGCCGATGAACCGCGCCAACGGCGGCCTTCTCCGCAACTGTACGAGTCGATCTATTATTTTTAGTTGACGTATTGACGCGCACTATCACGATGGCTAGGTTTGGAGCTAAGCACGAGAGGTTGATACCTGAGATTTTAGCTGCGGAATGCTATTATTGGGAGGTGGTACGGGTCAATATCCAGATCGCACCAGGTGTATTATCCATCATCAGAATTCCAGGGAAATATCAAATCATCTGTCGTCGGGTGGTGATTGTCACGACGGAGAGGCTGGCCCAGTGTCTGGTCCACACATGGCCTGGATGAAGTTGTTCGGTAGCTGTCTTTCATCCGAGGCTGACAACGTCCGCTCACCTGGATGACGTCCCTCAATCTTTCACTGACAAGCTGCATAAAAATTCTAAGTCATCGCCGCTAGGGAACACCCCAATTTTAAATATATAAAGTATAAAAATAAGTTACAAATTATAAATTTCTAATAATAAATATTATAATAAATTTAAAATAAATACTACTACAAATATATACAATTTTATCAAAATATATAAAAAAAAATCTAATCACCTATATAAAAACAACTTAAACTAATTATTTATTAGAAGATTCACTATATATAATAATAATTATATTTCTAAAAAATAGTGAACCAAAATTAAAGGGTTCTCCTCAGCCAGGAATCATAAAAAAAATATAAATATCAATAATAATAATAATAATATCTACCGTCACCCCCAATACAATTAAATCATATTATTTAAATATTATAGATATTGAATCGCGTCAGATTTAATCTAACTAACAAAATATTTAATAAAAATCGTTATCCATGTATATATCTGGTTCATGCTTGCAGTTCACGAGCTTTCTGTCTTCTGAAAAATGCAGTAAAACTAAATCTGTCTGCCAGACTTTCTTTTGGTTCTCAAACTAAATCTAAGAATAAATTAGAAACTTGGTGGCAGCACAAGATGCTCTCTTTAGTAGCATCTTCTTGACAAAGTCTATTACTTACTGCTGCTATTCGATAGTGATGCTGCGTTTTCCGGCAAACGGCAGTGGGATTTTCGGGCACCCCACTCACACTAATGCGCGAATTATACAGGGATGGGACTACAGAAATGACAATGTACAGGCGCATTTTCTTTTCGCGAGCGCTAAGCTTGGATCAAGTTCCAGCGAGACGGAGACATACGGAAGAGGGCTGAGTCATTTCGATAGAGCATCGACTTCTTCCGACTTGGGTCTTTATATCCCTCCATATCTATCTCTCCCTGGGTCCCTCTTCCATTGCGTTCTTCTGCACTTTTTTGGTGCATTAGGTGTGGGGCGAGGAGACTGAATATTGTGCTTCCCTTTTGACCTGGCGATTACAAAATGGAAGACTAGATTTTGTCTCGGACAGACTCTGGCGTAT
The DNA here is from genome assembly GCA_005019695.1 of Trichopus zeylanicus subsp. travancoricus. Lineage (NCBI taxonomy): Eukaryota > Viridiplantae > Streptophyta > Magnoliopsida > Dioscoreales > Dioscoreaceae > Trichopus > Trichopus zeylanicus. The sequence goes on from RXID01014921.1 coordinate 118,475, forward strand.
CGAGCCAAATTCTGCAATCAGCTTAACGCAGTGCGTACATGCGCCCATCAACACGAACAATCTATCAATCAAATTGGTGAAATTGAAAGTAATTGTAATACAAGTCAAGTCTGATGGTAAGGGAGACAGGAGAGGGACCAATGGTCCTGGTGGAGCATTGGAGCAGTAATGAGGAGCCATAGTGCCCTCCCTCATTAATGGCCATTGTCCTCTTCTGGATGACTGCATTACCCACATGAGATTGTTCTTCCTCCTCGCCCTTCAATTGGGAGGACTGAAGAGAGAAATGGTTTTGCGTTGTTTTCCAAGCTGGTCCATGCTTGCATCTCCTGTTCCTGGCTGTCCTTTAGAACGATTGAACTTAAGGACACCAGAGAGGTCAATGCAAAGGGGGACCTGTGATTGCTAACCACAATTTATTGGACCTGTGTTTGAAGGAAGACTATGAAAATTTAACGAATCTAGTGTTGACATTGTTGTGGCTTTCTTCTTCTCCGCGTACAAAGAATGAAATCGCTGGGACATCCCAGCTAAGCGATTGTTATTCTTGCACACTAGCACAGGACGCTATTTCCTCCTCCTTCCTAGCTCTCATTTGTGCTATTCATTTATTTATGATGATGGAGACAGACACCAAAGATTTTTTATATGATCATAAGATTCTCAACTCAAATATATGGTAAAAAGAATTTTGAGTAATTGCTCCTGCACTGCAGTTGACTTTGATTGCAGTTAATGCGAGATTGTGTATACTAATCGTATAAGAAAACATCATGTCTGACGCAAAATTTGAAGTTTATAGCGCGGTAAAACCGGGTCAAAAGGCAATAAGAAGAGGAGTTTGGACTCGGGAGCCGAGACGGCGATGAAGCGAGTCGGACTCAACACGTTTGGTTCCTCGGATCCCGAGTTAGTCGGAAGAAGAGGCATCGGGAAGCAAGGAGAGGAGGATGGGCTGCCAGTTGATGATTTTTTGCCGACAATTTCACAAAATCAATTGCAGCGGAGCCAGTTAAATGTCTTCGAAGTAGATTTTGCCTGCTCATCTTTAACTCAAAACACACCCCATCGTGTCGGTGTGAAGCAGGAACTCATCCAACCACTTGGCTTAAACTCGAAAGCCTTGGAAAAGTGCTGGTGTGAGCTCATTGAGACGAGAGATTTGAGATATGTCGATTTTGCTCCACTAGATTTCGTTCGCACCGAGAAGAAATGTTATTTTACCTGATAGAGCAAACAGTGGTGGGAAGAGAAAAAAGTTTTTAAGGGGTTGGTTGGCTTAAATCTGAGTCCAAGATTAATGATTAAGCAGAAATAAACAAAAGGAGAGATGTACTTAATAATCACCATTGGGTTCTTTAATGTAATGTGCTAATCGAGCTTTATTAGAATTAACAAGTGGGTGGCGTGCTTGATTAATGCTTATCAGGGAAACCGGGGGGAGCCAAGGACGAGAGCAACAATCTTCAACCAGTCAAGATATCCAGCCATTTTACTGATTCATTCATACGCTCACATTAGGAAATCATCATCATCATTATCATTTTCGTCCACTGATCAAAATTAAAGCTGCGCTTTTAATCTCGAATGGGGTTGGATTAGGACATAAATGATTAATAAGAAAGTCTTAAGGATAAGATTATATATCATTGGTCAAGACGCGTGTATGTCCAAGGAATTTTTTGTTGTAGCAAGGGAATTTCAGTAAAAAGAAAGAAGTTTTTTTGGATTTTTTTGTTGTTAAATTTTTAATTTATCCCACACAATGACTGCTAATGCGGTCTGAATGTTCTACCATATGGTTAGCCATGAATTTCAAAACGAATTGCTTGAACCACATTCCGATCCTAAAAATATAAATTACTAAATTAAATATGATAAATCTTTAAATATAAGCATTACAACAAATTTGAACTATACACAATTATAACATTATTAAAAATAAAAGACATAAATTTAACCACTATAGTAAAAACCATTTGAGCCTATTTGGTAATGAATTAAGGTCAAAGTCAACCTCAAAACTAGTGAACTAGTTTTATAAAATAATTTTTTTTATTAAAATTGATTCTACAATAATTTAAAATTTTAAAAAATTAAATATTTTTTTTATAATAATTTAATTTTATAATAATGTAAAATAATTAATATTGATCTTTTTAGAAAAATTTCAAAAAATTCCTAACCCTGATTAGGGCCTCAAACCAAATGGGCCCCTCTGTACCAACCATTCAACAAAAGATTTATCATACATGATAACAATTATATATTCCGAAGATAAAAAATGAGTGCAAAAAGTACATTTAGTGTTTAAGACAACCAAGTCAAAAAATCATAACCAAATAATGAACATGGTTAGAATATGTGACAAATATATTATCCTAGAAAAACTTCTAATCTCACATGGGCATACTCTCAAAACTCCCAATTATTTCTATCTACACTCTTCAAAAGTGATGAGTAATGTTTACTCTAAAATTATATTCATTCATCAACCACAATTAATTACAAGTATACAACAAATGATAGGTTACACCCAAAAAAAATCAACTAAATAATGTTCAACATTAGTAAGAGAGAATTACATCAATAAAATCAGAGTCAAATGACTTTTCAACCAACTAAAATGAAAATCATTTAAGAAAAATATGATCTAAAAATATATACTTACAATTTGATCCCTCTCTCACTGCAGTATTATAAAGCAATTCTCAAATAATAATAAATGAAATCATTACTCCAACTTGGATAGATAGACTCTTTATTTTATTTAATTGTGAATCATCGTCCAAAAATAATAAATAGATCAAGTCACTATAGAATAATATGTAAAAATCCTCTAAAAATAACAAAAGTACAAAATAATAAAACCCTCTAAAAAACCTCAACCAAGCGACAACTTTATAAAAAAATTTATATCCATATAAAATGTGTGACGTTCCTGCATGATATTGTTTATGGGTATTCACAGTTTACAACCTGACTTTAGAGTTTTATTTTTTTCGGCTCTCTAAGAAAAGGTCTCTTTTTTTTGTACCACAGACATCATATTTAGTATAATATCAACTTTTGCACTTTATCGAGATGCGATTAAAGACAATTATCATCAGTCATAATCTCTACTGCTTGTCCACTGGCCCATCGGTCCATCGGACCTAACAAAATTTATTCTAAAATTTTCCTGAGTTTTTCGTTAAGAATTATATATTAAATTTACAGAAAATCATGTATCTTATAATTATTAGCAAAAAATCACTCATCTTATATTATAAATTTACAAAAAATAATATCAATTAAAATATTTAAGTAATATTTTATTTTAATATGATTTTATCAATTAAATTAATATAAAAGAATAAATGAACCTCATTTAGTTTTCATTTGAATAACTACTAAATTAATATATCACTGATCTTATCTTAACTTTTATGAAGAACTTGCTCACCAATATTATGAAATTTGAAATTCAAAATTCAATTTTGTTAAAGCTGCTTTTTAGTGATTATGAACTGATTGTTTGATTGAACCAAACCCAAATGAGAATAATTCAAATTTTTTATATTAATTTAACTAGTAAAATTGAATTAAAAAAGTATTTTTTTTCATATTTTAATTTAGGTGATTTTAAAAAATTGTACTATAAAGTGGATACTTTTTTACTAATAATAATAAGACTAGTGATTTCTCACAAATCACCGTAACAAAGTGGTTGCTTGTTAAAAACTTTCATCCAAATTATCAACTTCATAATCATACGCTCATAGCCATGAAATTTACAAAATAACCCTTATAATCATATAGAATAGGGTTTAGGATTCAAGGATTATAAAAATCACTCGTCTTATATTATGTAATTTACAAAAATAATATCAATTAAAATAGTTTAATAATATTTTATTCCAATATGATTTTGTTGATTATGTTAATATAAAAGACTAAGTGACCTTTATTTGATTTTGATAACCAGTAAATTAATGTATCACTCGCCTTATCCTAGCTGTTATGAAGGACTTGCTGATTGATATTATGAAATTAAAAATTTTAATTTTAATTTTATTAGACTAGCTATAAAAGATTAAATGACCTTCATTTGGTTTTGATTAGGATAACTACTAAATTAATATATTACTCGTTTATCCTATTTTTTATGAAGGACACGTTGACTGATATTATGAAATTTGAATTCAAAATTCAACTTTATTAGACTAGTTGTTAGATAATTGTGAATCGGTTATTCAAATCAAAATTAAATTAAATAATTTAATCTTTTTATATTAATTTAACAAGTAAAATAGAATTAAAATAAAATATTATTTTAATATTTTTATTAAGGTATTTTTTATAAATTTGTATTTTAAGGTGAGTGATTTTTTACTAATAATAGTAAAATAGGTGATTTATTATAATTCAAAAATCTTTCCTCCAACTTATCAACTTCATAATCACAGCCAAAAAATGTACAAAATAACCCTTATAATTGTAAAATTACAATAAATTAGTTCAATCTAAATAATATATCAATTTGTTTCATAACATTTTTTTCATTTAAACCCACAATATCACCAAGTAAGACTCCAAAGTTTGATAGAATATTGCCATTTGACCAAAAATTACAATGAAATTTCTCAAACATTATAAATCACAAATTCAACCCTTACATCCTAATTCCAATAAAACTCAAAATTAAAGCAAACTAAATCCACATCGAGTGTCGGTCCTAATTCATCCAATCAACTTGTTTCCAAGTTAAATGCTAGCCAAAAGTAGCATGTTGTCAGAATCAATTGAACTAATTAAATGGTAACACAAACACTGATAAATTCAATTCAACCAAATAGAACTCTCCACTCAATTTAATTAAGATAATAAAAACTAAATTTAGCCCATTCAATCCAATTAATTAGATTTATCTTAATTTGACACAGTCCAATATTTTTAATTTAAGATACAAACACAGACTCAAAAAAATTTATACCCAAACTCAATCACAGAACATCTAGTTCAATTCTAAATATTATCTCAAACAAATTCATCTAAAATAATTTTCCATGAATTAATTATAAGCTTATATAAGACATTGAAAAATTATAATCATAAAAAAAAATAATTCACTCCACACAACTCATGAGATCTATCATAATAATCTAATTTATAAAAGCATTAATTATAATTTATCAAAATCCAAATCAGTTACTCTATTACTTATTATTAAATTATCAACTAGGCATCAAATAATTATCTTTGGATCATCATTATAATAATATAGAAATCAAAGAAGGAAAAAAAAATCAATAATGATAAGGAATTTGCATCTTTTACGTGCCGTGTTCATCTCATTATAACCGCCACAACATGAAAATTTGAATCCTGAAAAAATTATACCTCCACACATCGTATTTAAATATTAATGATTTCGGGCTGAATTTATAGAATCAAAATTAACTAACTAAATCACAATTCTCCAAATAAAAATTAGATCATAACAGCTAATTCGAATAGCTAATTTTGGAATACTACTTTTAATTCAAAAATTAACTAGTCGGACTGATTAGTTCCAAACCAAACCAATCCATATAGTTTATGTGCCTGTTATAATCTTATGGACGAACTATTTTTCAGCGAAAATGATACTGACTTTGTTTATCAACGGATATTAATTCTTCCTCACATATTTGAAGACAGAGAAAGACAATATGTAAAGGATATTAGCGTAGGAAACGAACAAAACCTTACTAGTGCTACTTTTTTTTTTTTTAGAAATTATATCACTGCTATCTGTCATTCCATTCATCAAGACAGAGTACTTTGTAGAAAATCTAATCGATTGGAGATAATTTGCAAAAAAATCCAATTACGATGCATTTTAATGGTCAATAAATAATGCAGATTGAGCTAGCTTGCTTATTAGCAATGGATCCTAACGTAGCTAAGCTCGAATCTGCGGTCTTTTTAACTCCCAAAACACGCAACTAAGTTAATGATATAGATATTGCTGAGAATATCGCACCCTTAGGAACGTGCCTCCAGATAGGCTCTCCAAATAATGGTAGACTGATCCCAAGGCGACCGAATCTAGTCCTAGATAATAAGGGGTACCCCACCCAAGTCACTCCGGGCCAGAGCCCATTTTGAGTCATTGACACTGCCAGTCCGCTCCTAATAAGAGACAGAGTTTGTGTGAGAGGGAGGGAAAAGCGTTATGGAATATCAACTGGATTTAATCAATCTCCATTAGTGTTATTGGGTTATGGAAGACCACTAATAATTGTTCTATTTAAGCCATCCAACCTCTCCTCCTCGGTCTCTTGATCTCAATTCTTTGCTTCTTTCCACTTTCTTTGCTTTCTTCTTTTTCAATTACAAGATCCTTCCAGGTGAAAGAAATAAGAAACAAGGAGAAGAGAGAGGGAGAGGGAGAGGGAGGGAGAGAGAGAGGGGAAGAAAGGCAGAGTGAGTAGGAGCAAAAGGGTTTCAGTGCCTCACGCTCTCCCACTCTTTGACACATTTCGGCGGAGGGTGGCGCGGTACTGTTCCTTCTCCTCCTTATTGGATTTAGAGTGAACATTCATTCAATTGAACCTCCGCCTCAGCCCCTGCCTGTTTTTTGACATGCTGCCATTTGTTTGCTGGAGCAGTTAATACCAACGTGCACGAAGATAAGACCAACAGGAAAGAAGAAAGCTGATTTCTCTTCTTCCTCCTTGGACAATCCGCCTTTCTCAAGTGAGGGAGCAGAGGAGGTTCTTGGAGGAGAAGGTACCCGCTTCAGTACTTAAACCAGGGCGTGAGGTAAGAAAGATTTTGTTTTGTAATGCCTTTTCAAGTTGTTTTCCCTTTCCCTTTCATTTTACCAGTTCTCGTTTCATACCACCGAGGTCTTCCTCTCCTTGTGTGGTCCGAAGGAAGAAGATCGGGTCAACTGTAGTAGAGCACTACTCTGTAGCAGCAGCACTATATCTCCTCCTTCTTGAACATCGCTTTCATGTCTCCCTCTTTGTCCTGTTTCTGTTATTTCTTTACAAGATCAATGGCATCGTACCGATCTTGGGTATTTAATTTTTTTGTTTTCGTTGTTTGGGTCTGTCAGAAAAACAAGAGGGGATGGAAACGCAGAAGCAGGCTGAGGAGGCAATCGTGGCCAGCCACGAAGGGGCGGAGCAGGACGGCAACGGCAACGCCAAGGTGGAGGACGAGCCCCAACCCCTGCTCAGCATGAAGAGCCTCCTCTGGCACGGTGGCTCTGTCTGGGACGCCTGGTTCAGCTGCGCCTCCAATCAAGTGCTATTTCTTTCATAAGTAAAAACAAAACCAATGGATTGCATCCTAGTACTCAGTCCATATGCTTGTGAGTGAACGCAGGTAGCACAGGTGCTGCTGACGCTGCCATACTCGTTTTCGCAGCTGGGGATGCTGTCCGGGATCCTGCTCCAGCTCTTCTACGGCTTCATGGGTAGCTGGACCGCCTACCTCATAAGCGTCCTCTATGTCGAGTACAGAACTCGCAAGGAGAAGGAGAACGTCAGCTTCAAGAATCATGTCATCCAGGTCTCCTTCTTTTCTCTCTATTCTCTGTGGCTTACAGTTTCAAGAATCTTTTCTTTGGATCGGCAAGGAGAGAATGCCCTGTTTCTGCTGCAGTGGTTCGAGGTGCTGGATGGGCTGCTGGGCCCATACTGGAAGGCCATCGGTCTTGCCTTCAACTGTACCTTCCTCCTCTTCGGATCAGTCATCCAGCTCATTGCCTGTGCCAGGTAACTTTCAAGTGTCTTTTGTGTATTTGGAAATTAAATGAAATTGGTTGTCTTGCGATTCAATAATTTTGGTTGGTACAGTAACATCTACTACATAAACGACCGGCTGGACAAGAGAACCTGGACATACATATTCGGAGCATGCTGCGCCACCACCGTCTTCATTCCGTCGTTCCACAATTACAGAATATGGTCCTTCCTTGGCCTGGGCATGACCACCTACACCGCCTGGTATCTCGCCATCGCAGCCTTCGTTCACGGCCAGGTACATTATTATTACATACACAAACATGAGAATGCAGAAAATGATTTTGAGTTCTAAGACAAATCCATGATGATGTTTGCTGCATTGGCGTCAGGCGGAAGGCGTGACTCATTCAGGTCCGACAAAGCTGGTGCTCTACTTCACCGGCGCCACCAACATCCTTTACACCTTTGGCGGCCACGCCGTCACCGTGTGAGTGCCCACTCGATAGCTGCAGACCTTTTTTAACCCATAGCTCCATTAACACACGCACACAAACAGCAACTTCCCAATCCAAAGTTCCATTTCAGGCTTTTGCTGGGAGTGTAGTTGACAAAAGCCGGAAATGGAGAAGATGCTCCACCTTTACCCACTGTTTTTTTTTTCTTTTCTTTCTTCTCCGATGCACAAGTACCGTGTTCACGCTACTCATTATGATGAGCATCCAGTAGATATCCTCCTCGTTTGAAGGTTGTAGGACGGCATGTAGGTCCTGCAATAAACTTCCTCCTCTGAATTCATCAAGTGATAACCAGCTGGCTTCTGTAGACTGCAGATTATAATCTCGAGTAAAATCTCGGCCGAGGGACCTATGCCCCCGTGGTGGAACCCATTTCTTTCTTTCTTTCTTCTTGTGTTGGTTATCGAGAGATAGACTTTGTGGAATCCTCCTCCTTTTGATTTTGATGACTGATAAATATATCTCATCTAGGGGGTTCAAATTAAAACGCTTGTTAGGGAAAAAAGGAGATAGTGATTAAGAAAAGTTTGGGACCATGACAGAATATGAAGTGTGATTAGCCTTTTGATGATGCTTTGCTTATGTCTCCACTTGCATCTTCTTGTGGTCCTCGGTCTCATTGCTAAACCAAAGAGAGGGGGATAATTTCGACCTGGCGGCTAATCATTTTTCAGTTAAATACTGCTGCGCTTCGCTACAAAATTAAAACTGTTTTGTTGCACTTGACTAAACATTGCTTCCTTCTAATCACATGCATGCATCTGCTCCTGAGAAATACAGTGCATGTTACCTTTGATTGTTATGGTTTTGCTTTTCCAATTCAAAATTTCTCAACTGCACTGGTGCAGATCTAATCTGAAATTTCTTTCTAGATTCATTTTATTAGATCTGCAAATACTTGCAGTCAAAATTGGATCAAGTGGGTCTCAACGTAATTCTAGCTGCAAACTATAATATTCATGTCTGTTGAATACTGTTTGTCAGGCATAATGGCCAATTGGATTTTAATATTTGTATATCTACCGTTGCAATTTACGAAATTACCATCTGACAAACTGCAGTGAGATCATGCACGCAATGTGGAAGCCACAGAAATTCAAGTACATATATTTGCTTGCAACACTTTATGTCTTCACATTAACGCTGCCATCGGCCGCAGCCATGTACCGGGCCTTCGGAGATGAACTGCTGAATCATGCCAACGCCTTCTCCCTGCTTCCAAAAAGCGTGTTCAGAGATGCCGCTGTGATACTGATGTTGATTCACCAATTCATCACATTTGGTTTTGCATGCACGCCACTCTACTTCGTGTGGGAGAAGGTTATTGGCATGCATGATACAAAGAGTATTTGCGTTCGGGCGCTCGCCCGTCTGCCGGTTGTGATTCCCATCTGGTTTCTGGCAATCATCTTCCCCTTCTTTGGCCCAATCAACTCTGCTGTTGGGGCACTCCTTGTTAGCTTCACCGTCTACATCATCCCCTCCCTTGCTCACATGCTTACCTACCGGAGAGCCTCCGCACGTCAGGTACTATTGTTATTAATTTGTTAGTTGCGAAGCTTCTAGCTCGCATTTCAGAAATGTCTGTCACATTTGCCATAGCGTTCATCTTGCAGTAATCCTGGCCTAGGATTCATATGCTATATGGGTTGTAGAAATATTCCCTTGTCTTTCTATCTATCCGACTTACTCGGAACTTGTTACTGCTGTAGAAGATACTATTGTAGGCTCCCTAATAACACAGGCAGTGACATATAGTTAGGTTAAAATCGTTGTCATTCTACAACCAGACAGCCATTCCCCAGTAGGATTTCATAAAAGATCCATGGTGATGGCACAGCATTTAATGGAATTGTTGGCCTGTTACTTTCTTCTTTTCTGGACAAATTTTTAGCCATAATAAAAATTTTTTAGAAGCAAAATATCTTATGGTGAGATCTCTTTAATGAGTGTCTGTTTCAACTTCAGCTTTATTAAGGATATTTTGTTTCGATGGATTTGCAGAATGCTGCAGAGAAGCCACCCTTCTTCCTACCAAGTTGGACGGCGATGTACGTGGTGAACGCATTCGTGGTGGCATGGGTGTTCATAGTTGGATTCGGGTTTGGAGGGTGGGCTAGCATGTCCAACTTCATCAAGCAGGTGGACACATTCGGCCTGTTTGCCAAGTGCTACCAGTGTGCGAAGCCCCCTGCCCCTGCTCCAAAACCGCATTAGTGAATCAAGAAGAAGCCCCAACTGCATCTCCTCCCAAGTATTACTTCTCATGACAGCAGGCTTCTCTCAGAACTCGGGTGTCTAATGTCACAGCATAGTGGAAGAAGCGGGCGCCAATTGAAGTTGGCGCAACTGCTTCTGAATTAGTGTTTGTTTGTTGTTTGTCTTTTGGTTTCATCTTTCCGCTCGTTCATATTTTCAGTTTAATTCTTAGTAGTTTTAGACTGTTTAAGCTTGGTTGGTTGTAAGGGTGTGCTGATTCCTTGTATTGTCAAAAGTATAGGCTTGCTGATGTCTACAATCCAAGTGCCCATCCTGTTTTTCTTTCTGCTCGTCCTTCCAAACGATGAAAACAAAGAGAGAGCTGATGGTGTTGTCCGGTGCTTCGAATGGGATGAATTGAATTGAATTGAATCGATTGCGTGTGGGCTGGCTGCCAGCCATAACGAGGGGCATGCTCGCTCGGACGTGGGAAACATGTCAACACGAAGCTCATCTATATCTTCAGTAGTTCACACACACCTCATTATTAATTTATTTAATTTGCTTTTAAAAAACACATTATTAATGTTTAAAAATTTCTCAATCTATTTATAATAAGCAAATCAAATTTAGATAACGTGGTCTAACGGTATGAACCTAATTCCTCAATCGAAGCCTCAGTAATCCCTTAAATGCTGAAAGGGGGAAGCTCTCATGTTAGTATACGCTTCCTCCGCCTTCGGTATGCTATTTCCAGTCCCAAGTAAGTCTTAATCTTTTCTTTTTTATTAATAAATTAAACGAGGGTGTTCTCAATCGGCAAAGCCTCGTAACCCTTATTGTTTCCCAAAGGTGGAAGGAACTTTGAAGCCTCACACCCTCTTGAAGGTGAAAAGATAAACCGTAAGGATACTTTTTCATTAAGACTGACTTGATTAATGAAAAAGTATCATTGCGGGAAGCTTTTTCAGCATTCAAAGTGCCTCCCTCGCCGTTAGGGGAATATTCTACAAGTTCGAGATCAACATTGGTTCCAACGGACCTGGAGTAAGAGAATGAGTTTACTTTCTTTACCTCTTGTTTCGCATCTCTTTAGTGGTAGGCTGTGAGGAGTCAGCGGAAAGGAGAGCTTCCCTCCGGTTTCCGTCCCGGCTCAATGAGTTTAGTTCGTCCCATTACCGGTACTTTAACATGAGGTTTTGTTTTTCCCAATTCGTATATTCCTACTTTTTTGTTAGTATCTGCGGCGTAGTGCTACTGAGAGGCAAAGCTGAAAGTATCTGCGGCGTCATAATTAATTACATGAGAGGCAATAATAAACAGAAAAAAAATAATAATGAAATGTGGCCTTTTTAATGCCACTGCAAGCCCACAAGAGAGCAGTTGGGCCGCACTAAACCTGGCAGAAATAGGCCCAAAGTTATATTGTTTTTTAGGATTGGGCCGCCCAATAGCGAGCCCAGATCGAATTTGGTCCGTTGAGTTTCATGGTCGAGTCAGTATTGGACACCGCTATAAATACCCTTCCCTGTGCTCCAGATCCGACGCCCCGGAGAAACCAAGAAGCCAGTGCTAGCTCCCACTCCGTTCGCCATGGCGAGGCGGGATAGCGAGATCCGCTGTCGCGGATCGGCGTCCTCGTTGCCCAGATGGAATCCATCGTCGCCTCCGCCAGGCAGCAGCCCCGGGATCCGCTCCTCTGCTTTGATCTCCTCTCCGTGCTCGTTTCCGCCATCCAAGATGAGCCGAAGGTCTTCTCTAACCTTTTTCATTGATTTCTGCAATTTTTGTTTGTGCGTCATTTGTGTAATTCTTGATGGATCCGGTTTCTTTGCTATCTTTTTCGTGGATTTTGTCTCTTTCTTCGCCGTTTGAGAAGTTCTGTATGGGTTTCTCTGTGATCGTTTTTTAGGGTTTTGTCTTTTTCTTCGCCATTTGAGAAATTCTTCCCTGTGCTCCAGATCCGACGCCTCGGAGAAACCAAGAAGCCAGTGCTAGCTCCCACTCCGTTCGCCATGGCGAGGCGGGATAGCGAGATCCCGCTGTCACGGATCTGCGTCCTCGTTGCCCAGATGGAATCCATCGTCGCCTTCGCCAGGCAGCAGCCCCGGGATCCGCTCCTCTGCTTTGATCTCCTCTCCGAGCTCGTTTCCGCCATCCAAGATGAGCCGAAGTTCTTCTCTAACCTTTTTCATTGATTTCTGCAATTTTTGTTTGTGCGTCATTTGTGTAATTCTTGATGGATCCGGTTTCTTTGCTATCTTTTTCGTGGATTTTGTCTCCTTCTTCGCGGTTTGAGAAGTTCTTTATGGGTTTCTTTGTGATCGTTTTTTAGGGTTTTGTCTCTTTCTTCGCCATTTGATAAATTCTTGATGGATTTGACCATAGGGGTTTCTTTGTGATCGTTTTCTAGGGTTTTTTTTTTCTCTGCGTGGGACTTGATAAATTTTTGATGGATTTGCTTGAACGGGTTTTCTTGTTGCAGGAAGCCATACTGCAGTGGCAGAGGAAGTGTTAGGACGCTCTCTTCTCTTTGCTTGTTCTAGGGGCTCGCTGACCTGTGAGGCGTCTGGCATCAATGGCTATGGGGAAGATCATTTCGTAGGGTGATGACATTTCTATATAGTCAAGAGCAAGCAGCCTCCAAGGATGGCTTGCAGATGGGAAAAGAAGTGAACCTCTCTCTTGTGCTGGTCAGTAATAGATTCTGATCCTTTGTTTCTGTTATCTTGCATTGCAAGATGTGCTCATATCTTGAAATTAAACAATCATGCTTGCCCATGGTCACAAATGGGTTTCATTAGTCAAACAGTCGAACAATAGTTGCTGGGTTTAGAAGTGGAATTTGATGATGTTGTTAGGAAGAGAATCAGGTGTTTGTCTGTCTCAGCTAGTATATGGATTCTTGATCTAGGCAACGATATGATGTGTACTCAGGTTTATCTTGAAACCAAATGATCATCTATTGTGAGTTGAATTATACTCAGAAATCGTTGGTTCAATCTTCCATACATAGAAGGTGGCTTTTATTGGTGGATAAATGGTTTAGAAGTCCTCTTTGATGAGTTCGTTTTTTTTTTCAGCTTTCATCTAGGAATTTTATTTGTACACAAAGCAATTTTATGGTTTAACTAATGGAAGTCTTCTTTTGTTTCTTTGTTAATGTGCTAACCTGCATTGTGCACATAAGCTCCTTCAAAAATTACAAAGAGAAATGTTGAACAACCAACCTGGGTTGTTCTACTTCGCCAAATGTTTCCGTGGTTCGATGATAGGTTAACCACATGCTCATCTTGGCTCATTATCAATCCTTAAGTATACCTGAAATAAGGTTGGAATTAGGTTTTGAATAGCAACAATAGCTGGCATAGTGATTCTTTGGATCGTCTTATTTAATATTCTTAGGATCTCTAATTTAATGGGAATCTAATGCAGTCTTAAATTTGAACAAAAACAAAAACAAAAATAAAAACAAACTCACCACATTGGTACTTACAAATATCTTTTTAAATTGCATGCTTTGGTGGGATATATTTGTCATCCATTTGTGCAGTCTTATGAGCTTAGTAGCATTGTAGTTCCATTTTTTCTTTTGTGGATTATCATTTTCAAAATATCATTTTGATAGGATGGCCAATTTTAATATTTCAGCTTGAGTGGAAAGATATGCAAATCACATCTTGGCATTTTTTCAAATAGGAGTGCAAGCCTTGTTTCAAACCATCGGTTATTATTTATTTTGTGTGTGAAGGCAAGCCCATTGCCTCTTGACTTGGCATACAATATATTGTATAACATATAAATAACATAGGGATGCTTATTGCAAACTAACCATATAATGGGAAACTTAGTTCAGTTGAGCTTGCCTTTGCTGTTGATCAATCACTTTGCTCATCATTGTTATATATTCCCCTGAATTTCTTTTTAGCTATGTCTTAGTGTTTAGGAGAACTGTATCACTTATTTGGGCGGAGGATAACTTCTGGTTTGGTTGAAACCACCTACATTGTTGTGAAATTAATGAAGTTCAATGAGGTACCATAACTTTATCTTCAATAAGTCACTCTTACTTGTTAGGCTTATACTTTGAACAATGGTCTGCTTCAATCTACAAAAATTTAGTTCATGATGATGTTTAGTCACAAGGCTTTTCATGCAGGTTGGAAAGATTATTAGTTTGTATCAAGGGGTGTCAATGGGAAATTAGATAAAAGCTTGCAGTGTATTCAGTTAGTATTATTTGGGAAAATTGCTTAAACTCCTACAATAAAAAATTTTATGATTTTTATCCTGCATGGTTTTTGAAATCTCCTCAAACCCATAGATTTGAGAAGAAGTGTTGGTGCTGCCTAAAAGCTTGTAGTGTATTCAGTTAGTATTATTTGGGAAAATTGCTTAAACTCCTACAAAAAAAAATTTTATGATTTTTATCCTGCATGGTTTTTGAAATCTCCTCAAACCCATAGATTTGAGAAGAAGTGTTGGTGCTGCCTTTCGTCGCCTTTAGGTTTTTATCATTTTAAAAAAGAAGAATAGATGATGATGAAGAAGAAAAACATGTTTTGTCTTTTAGTCTTGAAATTAAAGTTCTGTCTCTTTGTTACTTTTATCATTAAGAAGAAAACCTAAACCAAAAAAGGAAAAATTAAAGAAGAAGAAAAAGGAGATTCTTCTTCTTCTTCTTCTTCTTTAAGTTTCTATTTGTTTGTTTATATTGCTTTATGTTCTTGTTGAGTTTACTATTTTACCTTATTCTTTAATTTTCTGTTTTATTTTTGAGTTTGTATTGTTTTAAAGTTCTTATTGTTCTTCTTCTTCTTAGGTCTCTATTCCTTTGTTTATTATTGGTGTAAAGTTCGTCTTCTTGTGTTTATTGTTTTTTGTTTTAGTTTATCTTCTTTAGTTTTTTGTTGTATATTAATGTAAATATTCTAGTTCTTTTGTTTCTATTGCTTTATATTTCATCCTCTCTTTTGATTTTATGTTTTATGTTTTAGCTCTTTTTTATTTTTTGGTTTTTATTATAGTTCATATCGTTTTAACTTTTTTCTTTGTTTCGTTTCTTTGGTCTTAGATGCCTTTAATTTTTAGTTTTGAAGTTTTTCTATCAAAGATTCTATTTGATTCTTTGGTTTTTATTGTTTTGAAGTCCTCTTTCTCCTTCTTCGTCTTTTTTTTTTATGTCCGAGTTTTTATTGTTTTGAAGTTCTGGTTTGTGTTTTATGTTTTAGTTTTTGTTGGTTTAAGGTTCTCCTCTTTCTCTTTTTCTTTAGTTTTCCTTTTTATGCTTAAGTTCTTCTTCTTCTTGTTCTTTTTCTTTTTCTTCTTTAAGTTTTTATTTGTTTGTTTATATTTCTTTGAGTTCTTCTTCTCGAGTTTTTATTATTTAAAAGTTTTTTTTCTTCTTCTTTAAGTTCCTATGCGTTTGTTTATATTGCTTTATGTTCTTTATTTTTTTTTTATTTTTAAGTTTGTATTGTTCTAAAGTTCTTATTCTTATTCTTCTTCTTTTAAGTTTCTATTCCTTTGTTTATTATTGCTTTAAGGTTCTTTTTCTTGGATTTATTGTTATGTTTTATGTTTATATTCTTTAGTTTTTTGTTGCATATTAATGTAAATATTCTATTTTTTTGTTTCTATTGCTTTATAATTCATCTTCTTTTTTGATTTTATTTTTTATGTTTTAGTTCTTTATTTTTCAGTTTTTTTTGAAGTTCATATTGTTTTAACGTTCTTCTTTGTTTTGTTTCTTTTGTCTTAGATTTTTTTAATTATTAGTTTTGAAGTTTTTCCTATTGAAGAAGAAGTTCTCCTTTCTATTTAATGCTTTTGGTTTTTGTTGTTTTAAAATTCTCTTCCTCCTTTTACAATTTTTTTTTTATGTTTTGAGTTTGTATTGTTTTAATGTTTTGGTTGTTGTTTTATGTTTTAGTTTTTGTTGGTTTATGGATCTCTTCTTTTTTAATTTTCCTTTTTATGTTTAAGTTCTTCTTGCTTTTCTTCTTTTACTTTTTCTTCTTTTTCTTCTTTTTTTCTTTAAATTTCTATTTGTTTGTTTATAGTGCTTTAAGTTCTTTTTCTTGAGTTTTTATTATTTAAGAGTTCTTCTTCTTCTTTAAGTTTCTATTTGTTTGTTTATTTTGTTTTTTGTTCTTCTTGTTGAGTTTATTTTTTTCTCTTATTCTTTAATTTTTTGTATTATTTTTGAGTTTGTATTGTTCTTCTTCTTCGTTAAGTTACTATTCCTTTGTCTAGCACCACGAGATGATCCACAATTAGGAATAAATTCGATGGTAGAATAATCGATAGAAGATGATAGTGGTTAGTCTATAACTTTGATAAAAAGGAAAAAACATGTACTTAATATTCTATCTCAAAATATGTCTCATACAACAATGACTTAGGTATAAGTTATCAACTACAAAAGTACCAAAGTTAATACGAAAAACTCTAATAGATAAAACATAGAGAGAAGCCATGAAGTGAGGTGGAAACTATTCAAAAGAATAGTACATGAGAGATGATTCCAAGACCAAAAGATAACTGCTTTGTAGGATGTATATACATTAAGATACAAGATAGATGGATCCATTCAGAAATACAAGACAAGACTACTTGCAAAATGTTATATTCAAACTCAAGGTATTTATTATTTTGAAATTTTTTCATCCGTAGCCAAGATGATATAATTAGAGTAATCATCTCACTTGCAGTTAACAAAAGAATTCAATGTAAGTACAAAAGGGCATGTATACAAATTATGAAAAATACTTTATGAATTGAAACAATTTCTAAAAACCTGATTTTAGAAGTTTAGTACAGTCACGGGCGAATATGGGCTTCGAAGAAGCCAAACTGACTATTCTTTATTTACAAAAAAAATTGAATAGTTAATATTACTCTTTATATATACAAATGATGTAATTATTATTGAAGGCAATACAACTTGGATACAAATACTTCATAAATTCATGAAGACAAGTTTGAAATCAAAGATTTGAGAAATCTACACTACTCTGAAAATCTAGGTGACATTCGAAACATTGGCTTGTAATGATATAGAGAAAGTATGTATTGGACATGTTAAAAAAAACAAGAATCTTGGGGAGCAAGACAACTAGGGTACCAATGAGTAGCAACACCATGTTACTAGCAAAACAATGAGAATTACATAAAGATCCTAAAATGTATAGAAGGTTGGTGGGAAAGTTGATTTACTTAACCATTACTAGACCAAATATAAGTCAAGTTGTGAGTTTAGTCAATTAGTTTATGTAAAATCCAAGTAAATTTCTTATAAAAGTAATTTACCAAATGAGATATACCAAATGAGAGTTGACCTAAAGTTATAATATAAGAATAGTGAAATATTGAAACTTACAATATATTCAAATGTTGATTAGGCTGATTCACCAAATAATAGAAAATTAACCACAAAAATTTGCATATAGGTTGGAGAAAATTTAATTACATGGAAGGACAAAAAGGTAGACTATAGTTAGCCAAGTTAAGTATTGAAGTTGAATATAAAGCAATTGCAGTGTCAACATGTGAATTATTGTGGTTGAGAATCTTGTTAACAAAATTGAGGGTTCAAATTAAGGAACTAAATATTATTTTGTAACAATTAAGCAATCTTTCACATGTCAAATAATTCAACATTCTATAAAAGGACTAAACATATAGAATTAGGACAAATTTTGAGAACTTACTAGGTGTTTTTTAATGTGATTTGCCGGAGTTTGTCGGGTAGCCAAATGTGAAGCATAAGGTGGTTGCTAACACAGGAGTTTATCCTCTAGAATGTTATGGACACTAGTAGCCAGTAGGTTGAGGGAGCATACGAGGTGCCGAGATGCCATAGTTTGGTCCTCTTAAACCTTGCTTGGCCGAGGTATTGGGCTGTAGCTCTTCTCTTTTGACCTTGTCTGGCTGAGATATGAGAGAGAAACTGCTGATGTCTAGGAATTTCGGTTTCGGCCTAGGCTATTTTATAGTCGGGCTTGACCTTTGGGTTTCGGTCAATCATGTTCCTTGACATCAAGTTCTATATTCCCAGAATTCGTAATGGACTCTGAAAAATTCAGAATTTGGAATGAGTTCTGAATTCTCAAAATTCAGGAATCTAATATATGATCTTTGAGTTCTCAATGCATAAGCAAATTTAAACTTTTTGTGTATTTTTATTTTTTTTACATTTTTTAATTTTATATATAATTGAAAATCGCCTAGATCTGCATACCACTTTTTAAAATCTTGATAACAATTGTTCCATATAATTCTTTAAATATAATTTCTTAGTTTTCTGCTTTATCTCATTGATTCTTGTTTTTAGGAAAATAATGTTATTATCCTGTTCAAAATGACTATGACAGTTTTAGTAATTTCTGCATCAGTAGTTTAAACAATTATGAAACATTTTGTAACATTGTGTTAAGCTATTGTTGTTCAGATAGCCTATTTTGGAATCAGTTAAATTTGTTGATCCAAAAAAAGAACCACCACGATGATGTATATTATCGATATTTCAACACAAAACTGTTGAATTCAAAACAGATGAGTTGTGTCCTTTGACATCCTATCGTATAAGGTCAATTGAGCCCACTTGCAGCTGGGATGCTGATCCATGCACCCTTTTTGTTGATGTTGCTGAGTTTGTTTGAGCACAATAAAACAATTTTCTTATACAAGCATTCCCATTCCCAGGTACTTGCCAAGTTCTTGTTCTATTTCTTGCCATTCTATCACATATCATTTTTGCTTTGTAGCCCATCAGTATATTTTCTTGCTGCTGTCATGAGATGATATTGTGCTAAGCTTTTTCTTGTTCTAGGTATTCTCATTCTACTAGTACTTGCAAGCTTGCTTGATATATTTCTGACAGTGCAAGGAATTATAATGATCGAAATTTGATTGCCTTTGTGTCTTGCAATGGGGAAACATGTATGAGCTTTCTATCAAACTGTTAGAGTCTATTCTTTAAGTAGAGTTCAAGTTGTTCTGCATTTCATATTGAGTTATTAGAATTGTCAGAATTTTGTAATGTAAGTCATAACATCATTTAGCTACTTTTTTACAGCAGTCACTTTTTGTTCCAAACTGAAGTTAGTCTTGTGTGGTCAGTATGGTGTTAAATGCATCAATTTATTACAGGTTTTACAAGTTTGTCAAGGAACTCATTAGCAAATGAGTCATTTTCTTTGTTAAGACTTTGGCTTATATTCAAGATCCAGAGTGTAACCAAATGTTTTCTTTCTTCTGTTACTGGTTAAGTTTTTGCGGCAGTTAGTTTTTGTTCCAAATTTAGGTTAGTGTTATGTGGTCAATATGGTGTTAAGTGGCATTAACTTACTATAGGGCTTGCAAGTCTGTCAAGGCACTGCTTAGTAAATCTCTAAGATGAGTTACTTTCTTTGTCAAGAATTTGGCATATATTCTCGATCCAGAGGGTAACCAAAATTTTTCTTTCTTTTATTACTGGTTTAGTTTGTGCTCAAAGTGGGCAAAGTTCGAGGCCCATCTGCATGCCTTCGTTCTGCTCCTGATGAAATACACATATACAATCTTCTTTATTGGATGCAAATGACCAAGCATGTGGTAGTAAATTGAAAGACACTTTTTTATTGGGTCTTCTGAGGTACAATAGAAACTTATTCTAACTAATAATCCTGTTTTGGTTTTTTTTTTCCTTAGTTTGAGAAGATTCTAGACTCAGACCTTGCAGACCACCTTCTGTTGGAACAGTATCAGGTTAATGTTGTGATGTTTCTGCTTAATTTTTAAAACATTCGTTACCTTTATTATTAACATTTATGCTTTAATCACTGATTCTTCCATGTTGATTGGAAACACTACTAAATTATTAGAGAATTGGAGGAAATTGAGATTTCTTCGAGTATATTAAATAAAAAGAGAAAAGTTAAAAGACTATATATGATAACTGTGTTAGAGAGAGAGAGAGAGCTTGAAACAGATGATAGTTTCATTTTTAGAAAAATGTCAATTGAAATTCTCATGACTATTTAAAGTTTTCCTTTGAAAATGAAATGGGTACTTATGTTAATTGAATGACCTAAGCAAGTTTGATATGTTCACTTAGAAGTATATGTAGTGGCATGCCAAAGCCCCAAGTATAAATAAAAAAAGATTGTCTGAGAAAGAAGATAAACAAAGAAGTTCTCAAAAGTTGAAGCTGAAGCAAGGATCAATTTTTTACCAAAAAATTTAAAAGATTTTTACAAATAGCCCCCTCAAATTTCCTTATGCACAAATAACCACTAATTTCCAACATATTTACATATAATTCCTGGTTTTTCAATTTTATTAACACAAACCCCGTGGCTAGACATCATTGACTTTTGTTGTAGTTAATAACACATCTACTCATGGTTAAACTACCAGTGACGGTTTTAATTACCAAAATGCCCTCACTTCAGCCTCCTGTTGCTACACAAGTAGTGATTTAGACTTATTATCCTAACTGGTGATGATTTGCCTTTAATTAACCCACATATAGTGATTCTAACATCCTGTTTAAAAGGGCTTGAAATGAACTAGAGCAAATTAATGATTACCCTCCGGCCAAATGTCTCTGACACTAAACTACTGCATCTAGAAGAAATATTCCTCTTTAAGTAAATGTTAACGAAAAGGTTGTTTGTTAACATTTTTTTATTTCAGCAGGTTACATCTGACCAAGTTGATACTATGAATTATTTGTTAGTATGACATATTTCAGTAGGGATATTAGTGAAAAAACAATATGTAATGTCATAGTTGCTAATTTAATCTAGTCTACTGCTTCCACCTCAAAGTTGGAATTAGTTTTAATCTTAAATGTAATTGTTTCCATAATTGGCAATAGTGGATATGATTGATAAAAGTTTAGATTTTGATGGATGTTTTTTTGGAGGAAATTTTGACGGAAAGTTTGGCAACTAGATTAAAGTTGAATCTTTTGAACTGAAACACTTTGTTAAGTGACTCATATTTCCTTAAGTTCATCTCAACCAAGGCTTCCAAGTTAGCACATTAGAGAAAGAACTTTGTGATCATCTTTAATTATTGTTTACCATTACCTGAATGTAGGCTCAACTAGTTTCTGCTGTTTGATCTGCAGCAGCACATCTTCTGGTCTTCTCCTCTCAGGGGCTGGCCTCCTATTGACTACAAAGGTCTGGAAGACTTCACACATCAATCTTTATTTTCTTTCTCTCCTGATTTAAAGACCATAGATTGTTTTGGCTTGAACATTGCAGATTTTAACAAGTAGCATAGTTAGTGGAGATTGAATTGCCCTCAATCGCTTGTTTTCTTTAATTTCATGCCCGCTCGATGAGATCAAAGACTTTTATTATCTGTCTTTTTCTGAATGGGTTGCATGTAAGGTATGTATTATTTCAAATGGAGGATTGATTTATTAATTGTCGAGTCTTCTTTGATTTTTTCCTGTGGTTTTGCATTATTATTACCCTCATTAATTTTTATGTTGAACAATAAGACTTCTTCATAGTCACTATGCGAATGGCAAATGACATGCAAATGTTGATGTGACATCTCATGTAGTGCTGGGAGGCAAAATTTGCAAATATGACTAAGAAAATTTTAGCTTGTCAGTTGAAGCAGACATTCTTGCTTGATTTTTTTGTCAGATCAAAATAAGGCTTCTGGATGCCCATGCATCCATCTGGTGCTATGTGTACTCATTGTTGGGAGATCAGACGGAAATTCCAGATGAGTATCTGCCATTGCTACCTCTGTTTTCGAGCAATGCCGGCATTCTGGGACACTACTAGATCAATATTCTGAAAGATTAAATCTACCTTTGCTTTGGTTCACATTCAACTTTTAAAGTAGGTTATCTATCTTTAGCTACATAAATAAATTTCTGTTCTTGTCTTCTTATGAATGTTTTCTCTTGATTTACAGTACAAACCGTTTCTAGATGGCATTCAATCTATTCTGGTTCTATCAAAGGTGAAAAGTTGTCTAGATGAAGCTTGGCCTCTGATGCTAGAGGCAACTATAGTTGATTCAGTTCCTGAAGTGGAGGAATTTTCCAAAGTTGTGCCCAAGGAGATGTTCTTGTCAGGGTATAGCATGGTCAAACTTAAGCTTGGGGGGTTTCAGTTTATTTGGGGGTTGGGGTTGCTTGTTTTGTTTCACACACAACAACCATTGGTGACCAATCGAGTAAAGTTATCTTTTGTCAAATTACAGAAGCAGCATGCTGGAGTTTGCTTGGTTCAGGAGAATTCTGATTTGACATATTGCGATGTTGCCCTACTTGTTTTCCAGTCTCTTTCCAGAGAATTATTTACTCTGCTGGGATTTCTTACTGTGGAGCTTTGCAAGGAAATCTTTCAGGCAAGTCCTCAGCAAAAAAATATTTGCTCATATTAAGATTTCAAAATTTTTTACTGTTCATTTTTCCGTCAATAAAAATCAAACTTAGTTTTGCAAGGCAATGTTTACCTGTAATGTTTAATTGGGTCAGGCTAACCCATGGCCTATTGAGCCAGGCCTTAGCTGGGGCTTAGTCCAGTTTATATACCTAGAGTTGTGTTCCAGGTTGGGTTTGAACAAAAGTGGCAATTCTACATTTAGTAGCCTTGTTACAAGGAGCATATTATAAATACAGATTCTTGTTTGCTCTCTCTTATATTAATTCAAACTTGCCGGAGAAACTGTACAAGAATGTTACATTGACAAGAATTTTCCACTGTTTTATTGCATCTAACAGGGTGCATTTCTTGTTGCTGTTGACCATGCATATCAAGCAGCATAGAGAATCCGTGGCTTTTTATATTGTTTATGTGAAGTGGGAAGTGACAATTGTTTCTTGCTTTCATGTAAAGCTTTGTCTAAATTGGAAAACGCAAATGGGCCAGGAGCCATGCATATTATCTTGTTCTTTGTGGGTTGAAGCCTGGTGTTTGCACTGCAGTGAAAAACTTGTCTGGACTGGGTAGTTCTTGGATAGTGATAGTGGGGATCTTGTTGAGGCTGCAGTTGGTTCAACACAAGCTCAGCTGATTAACACCCTTTTTTTGAGCTTCCGTTGAACTACGGAAGTTAATAGGAACTTATCTAAACATCCAAAGCTATCAACAATATAGGGTTGAGGTTTAGATAGGTGAATCTAGTAATACCATTTGCCAAAGTAGCATTCAGAATCCTCTTAGAACCGATTTGGTTCAGCATTCAACTCTTCCCTCTTCTTCAGATGAGATTTTGTGGTAAAGAACTATTTTGAATGTGGCTTCTTATATGACAGTTTTAATTTTAAGTGGGAATCCAAGACTGAGTCTTGAAAAAGCATGGTTACAACTTCTAGATATACGGTGGATAAAATGTACAAGTTCACGTTAACCTGAAGATATGGTGGGGGTGCTATGAAGTATCAGCCATCACCAAATCAAGTCTGATATAGATGTAAGGTTGCAAAAGAGTTTGTTGCTTCTTCATGTGCATTGGCACTTGAATATTTTCCTAGCTTTCTGAAATGCTTGTCTGTCATTGTGTCATTTCATTTTGATTGCAAATGCACATTTTTTGGCTTCTGGTCATAGAAATTCTGTCCATCATTCATAGTGACTGCATTTGATTCTTCTTGCATCATGAAAAGAGTAGTGCACTTGTCATGTGAGTACTTGATGGGTAGTTTCTAACACTAAACATGTATCCTGTACTCCTGTGTACAGGTACTTTCATATGTTGATGAATGCGATTTCAAGTGAACTTCAGCTAATGCTACAAAATGACTAGTTTGAGGCAGCATATAGGCTTAGGCTTAGGCCTTCTTCCAACTAAATTCTGGAAACTACCTCACTAGTCATTTCATTTCTCGTAACAGAACCATATGGTGCTTGTTGAGAATTTCTTCGGCACTTCTTAGAATTTTCACCAAAGTTGGTTGCTAAATTTATATTTTGACCTTCACTTGAAGTCATTTCCACAAGTGATTTGCTTTCATTTGATTTCATTTGACATGTTTCTGAGCAAATCTTGCCAAGACTTTGGTAGAAAACCCAAATGCTTAAAGAATATAATGAGGATCAAAACACTGGTAAAATTAGAGGCTACAATATGCAAATATGCTTAACCACATCCCACGCAAGTTAGAACCTAATTCGGGTTTTGACTTTTGAGTTGCTCTTTTGGAATTGAGCTTTGTGTCCAGTTGTTACCATCAAACTTTTCATTGGTGTTAGTGCTTTTTTGTGCATATGTTTTCCACGCTAAACTCTCTGGAAGATATCTTGAGAGTTATGGTTGACCAATGGTGCAGAGTTTGTGATGACACTACCTGAAGCTATTCAACTTCATTTATTATTTCTGAGAAGTTTTTTCTTGCTGAAAATAATATAATATTCTTAAGTGGACTTTGTTGAGTGGATGCAAGAAATCGTTGACATCATGATATGACCAATAAGTCATAGATAAGTGACTGGAGTTTTCTTCTAAATGTTGTGATCATCACATCTTAGTTCGGGATGAATTTGTGTTTTGCATTTTTCATTCTATTTGAATCTGTGTTGCAAAAGGCTAGTTCTGTAGAATTGTTGCAATCTTTTACTAATTTTGAAGTGAAAATAGCTTTTATTCATTCTTTCCAGAAGCAAGAGAGGGAGTTAAGGCAGGTGAGAAATGTTGGCCCCTAAAATAAAAAATGCAGCAGGTAAGGCACCATCCTAGCTAATCAATGAGTGTGGGAGGGGCTGTACAGAGTAGTTCTCTTGGTAGCATGTTCAGAATGAGTTCTTTGAATGGCTGTCACAGTTTCCTTAATTCTTTTGCTTATATTGTGTTAGTAAATTGCATGGTTCTTGATTTTTCGGGGTGGGTGGGCATGTGCTTGTGGTTGTAAGTTTGTAGTGTCAGTTGTGTTAATTGGGCCATGTGCTTTTATATGTGGAGTTGCTTGATTATTGTGTGTGATTATATGTAATGTTTTTTTGTATATGCTTTCTGTGTAGTGTTTTTTTGTCTGTAAAATTTTTTGGTATAGGACACCTGTACAATGTGTTGTTATTGGGGTTATTTTTTGTGTATGGTATATATCACATAGATATTTATACATATTCTACCATATTATATATGCTCCATCCATGCTTAGTTGGATAATATTTTTATTCTTATTTACTGCTGAACATGTTGGTCATACATTGTAAGCAACGAGTAAAAGCAAGAAAAAAAAAACTTGCAATGATGTAAAGAAAAAGAACAAGCTTATGTTGGGTCTCTATTTATTCATGGTCATTTTTTCATGTTGGTCCTTATATTTATTCATGGCTTTTTTATCTCGTTGGATCTGTATCTTTTATAGTTCTTTTTCATGCTTGGTCTGTATTTATTCATAATCTTTGTTACATGTTGGATCTGTATTTATTCATGATCATTTTTACATGTTGGGTCGGTATATTTATTCCTGACCTTTTTATCTTGTTGGATATGTATCTTTTGTAGTGTTTTTCATGTTGGATCTGTATTTATTAATGGTGATTTTTATATGTTGGGGCTGTATTATTTATTCATGGCCTTTATATCTTGTTGGGTCTGTATATCAATTCATGATCTTTTTGTCTTTGTTTGGTTTGTATGTCTATTCATGATCCTTTTTCTCGTAGGTTTTCAAGATTTTTACTCATGACTTTTTGTTGTATTGGTCTGTATGTTTAGGGTTTAGTGTGCTATTTTACAGAGCATATATTGGGCTATGCTCGAAAAACATGGGTAGGTAATGTAATGTGTTGTATGAGCGGGACGGAATATTGGCTATGCTGCGGGCTGTTATTGGGCCATGCGGATGGGCCTTTATTGGTCTGTAAATTGGTTTTGAGTGCCCCAAATTGGCCACACCAGAGGTCGTTTTGGGCCACTAAAATGGGTCGTATTGTGTGATGCTATTGGGCCTTACAAATGGATCGTTATTGAGCCCTAATGTGGGCATAATTGTGCCAGAAATGTGTCTTAATGTGTTGGCCCATGCGCCAAAACATGGGCAGATATTGTAACATTACGCAAATGTAGGCTAAATTGAGCCGCATTGTGGGCCATTATTAGGCTACACATGGATTGTTTTGCTATTG